>JAPDSC010018594.1:0-12963 GCA_026290005.1 Latrodectus geometricus
ACTACATCAAAAAATAAACAGCATGTAAGATGCATAAAAAATAAAGTATTGAAAAGTAAATAAAAATAAAAATAAGAATTCATAAGTTTTAAACAGTAATGTTAAAACCCACGTGAAATGCCTGAGTTCTGCTGATTATGAGTAGTCAGAGTGAGTAAAGGATAATGTTTAGGCTAATCATATAGAGTTATGGTTTCAGATAACATTTTCGGATCAGTGAACTGCTTTACCAATATAGTCAGGAAAAATAACATTAACAGTAAACAATCACCTTCATTTAAAAATGCAACAGCTACGCTATCTCTTACTTGTAGATATTTATACGAAAACGAAAACTGATTAAAAAGGTTTCACATTTCCGATCACGAGTTATTGCCCTATGTTTTAATAGATAACACTTTTGCTCTTGTCTTAAATTACAAATTTAAACATTATTTCTGAATCAGTGAAATAATTATAAATAGTAACTATTATGTACAAAATTTAATTACACTAAAAGTATAATAATTATATATTATATAAGTATAATAGATATCTATTATTCGGAGGGTAAACAAATTAAAATGAATTCATAATATGAGAGGATGATATGATGTGTAAATAATTAATTTTTCAATACATTCATATTAATAGGTGGCAGTAGCAACATTTACAATATGCTTAGTAAAACTGTGCTCAATCATAGAGTCAAACAATCACTATTAGCAGAGATGACGAACATATTAACATCATAAACATAATGGATCGTACAGCATGTCATTAATCCTGAATCACAAAATGTAGTCATTTGCAAATCAACAAGTACTTACACAAACATTTTGATGGCAGAATAGATTGTCAACTTGGTGACCTCAGTTTTGGCTATCCTTGATACTATTACCCCATTCAGGAGAATCTTCAATAATGAGATCAGTGATGAACTTGGAAGCAGGAACATTGTTGTGTTTTTAGATGAACCCCGGTTATGTTTATAGCTTCATCATAGTTCCACCCTTATTTGACAGCATAGTGATAAAGGCGCATTGCCAGCAGGCATTTCAGATTGTCATACCGGATCATCATCTGGATGATAGTAAAAGGTTCCATTGTATACAAGCGTCAATCTCTCTTATTCATATTTACTATAGTTTAGACAGTGACCATTAAAATACCATAATTGTGGCACTATTTTTTATACTTACGGGAAACGTTACATTTCAGTCCGGTAATGCTCAATATTATAGTGTCAATACTGTATACGTATTCCTTGATACAGAAAGGTTTTTGGTTGTTGTTCTATTTAGAAAAAAGTTTTAAAATATTGCAGCTAAAATTTAAAATTAATTTTTTTTTAGAATTCTTACATCAGATTACAAAATATCGGTTTATTATCAATTTACTTTATTTGTAATATACGTTAATATAAAGCAATATGCTTCATGCAGAATAGAGAATTATCCTGAATAATTTTTAATTTGATAATAATTTTCATTAAAAGATATTTTTTTCTTTTTCTCAAATACATAAGTCTGATTGCTTTTAATTCAAGAAAAAAAATTAACAAAAACTGTAAAGGAATGATTACATATTTTTGCTCCGTTTTTACGTGGAATAAATACATAGGGAAACATTTTAAAATATAATGAGGTGATAATTTTTAAATATGGTAAAAAAATTGTCATACACAAAACAATAAGAAATAAAAAAAAAAAAAAAAAACATTAATGATATTATTTAATACTTTTTTAAAAATAAATGCTGTATAATATTTCCTGCATTATTTTTAGATGCCCTAATTATTTTTAGAAATTGTTTTGATATTACAATTTTAAATTAATCTTTTATTTTTTTTTTTATAAAAATATGCTATCATTAAAGAAAATTCATAGAAATGTTATTAATGAAAAAGTAAAGAGACAAGAGAAAAAGAGAATAGGATTATTTTTGTTGTATATCAAACCTTTCTTTTAATGCATGCAAGAATTTTAATAAAAATAATAAAAATATGTAGTTATATATAAACTTCTATTATACGTGAGTAAGTTTCTGACTGGAATAATCTGGTTATTGTATGTATATAGTATATAAATGAAAATTAATATTCAGATAGTATTTCTGGAAATATTATTAACAGAAAACAAAGAGATAAAGAAAACATTCAGGTTAGATAATTTATAGTGTCAGTTTCGCATTTTTTCAACGCATAGATTTTAACTGAGAGAAAAAAAAAATAGTTGTAAATTTCTTTAAGTCATAAAAATGTCTAAGAAGGAAATTAAAAATTTACTGTATATGTTTTAGTAACTTATCATCATTTTTTTGCATTTAAGATATGTTTAATTGTTTTATACATAAATTCAAAAGACAATATTTAAAATTTTCCCTTGCATGTTATATTGATGAAAACTATTTTGTTTCAGAATATTGGTTTTGTGTAATTCCCATATACGTATACATTCTGACTATACACATTCTTTGTATGCGAGAGCAGGATATTACATTTCGCGAACTAAATCGCTGATCTTCTTTAAATTTGTAATTTACTTTGTTTCAATATCTTATTTTCTTTTCAACATTAAATGACGTAATTACGATTTTCCACATTTACGCTAAACATAGGCAGTGTCAAATCAAATCTAGCACGAGAATATCCATATTTAAAGTTGCACACAATGTATCGTAAGTTCATTTGCAGTCTTCATACTAATGTATGATAAAGTCATTTGTTCTAATGCTTTTGACTTGTCTGAAAAAAACTATCTATCTTCTGAACAAAAAACAATTTCTTTCCAGAGAAGACAACTTGTGTCTTCCACAAATACTCCCTCTTTTGAACAGAAAACCGTTTCTTTTCCTTTTTTCTTTAAACTATCATGAACTTCTAAAATTTCTGCTTTGAATTTTGATCTCCAGCTCTAAAATATGCAAAACTCCAAAGAAAGTTATAAGAAATATTTCTTATAAGTAGCATACATAAAATAGCATACGAAATTAATAGCATAAATAATTTAGAATTATTTTATGTATGCTGTTAATTTCGTTTCCAAATAAAGAAAACACTTTCTTCTAATTATTTAATAATATGAATAAAACGGAAATATGTATTTAATAAAATGGTGTATTTTTAAAAATTAAGTGGATAGTTTACATGATTAAATTATTTCATATTCATCGCTGTGGTAATAAAATTCAATTTCTGACATAAAGCATTTCTTTCATTATTAAATAAGTTTATTATTTTTAACAGGACATAGAACATTATTTATGCTCATTTATGACTATATTAGCCCTTCAATTGGTTTCTGTGACTTTAAAATTTAAATAATGGATGGATTTTTATGATAATTTAATTTCAATCTTGTATTTGTTTAATGAATGTGTATTACCCTTAAAAAAAGTTTGTGATTCTTTTTATTTCAATAAATTACATTGACGATTTCCCTCCTTTAATAAATAAAATTAAAAAAAAAATAAACATCATTTTTAATCATTTAATATATCCAGCCTTAGCATTTTTAAAGAAAATATTGTTTTTTTTTTATTATTAACTGTTTAGTCTTTATTGGGTTTGTTAGTGAACAACATCCCAACCATTTCAGTGAGTAGCCTTCTTTAAAAGTTTTGCATCTTTTCTCTAATGATTATAATTCAAGAGTATTTATAAAATTTAAGAGCATTTCTAGCTTAAAATTTTGAATTTATATCCTTGACTTCAACAAATAGGCTTATGTCCTTTATATAATAATAATATGTTTAAAAACTCCCGTAACTTATATCTGTTTTTAAGTCAGAAAAGATTTCTAAAAGCAATTCATGTTTAAAAAAATAACTTTCTTTAAAGCAAGAATTGCATTAGTTATATTTTAAAACAAAAATTTTGCCTAAAGAAATATCTAAAAAATTCAGTTTCTATTAAAATTAATTAAATATTTTTATATTAGATAAACCAGAAAATGATTTTTAAAAACAGTTTTTAATTTTACACTAAGAATTTAGCTTCTGTTAAATTAAGAAATCTAATTTTTTATATTAAATTATTTATTAAAATCTGAATTTATGAGTTAGATTTTAATCAAAAATTACTGACTGTTTTTAGAAATTTTTCCCGAGTTATAAAGAGCACATCAAATGTATAAGAATAAAGTTATTTCATGTTTACGATAAAATTTTGCACTTGTATAATTGACCATAAAATATTTTTTATTACGTTCTGCAAGGAGAAATCCAAACTCTGGTGATTGCATAGATATAAAATAAGGATGGAGCATGATTATATTTTTAAAGATAATTTAAAAGAACTTTTAAAGTATTTTGTCAGTCATTTTGAATATTAGTTTTTCTTTTCCCTATCTTCGATTTGACACTAATTGCTAATCCTTATAGAGATTGACATTTTCAGATAAAAAATCAATTATTGTCTTCAAAACAAATAGGACATTGAACACAATCTTATGATGTTAAATATTTTAACTCTGAGTTGCTTAACTTCTGATAAGAGAAGCTTTGTAAAAAATAAAGTATAAAATATTCAAATTAAAAGATTAGATTTGTTATGATATTTACATTGCAAATAATGATTAATTATTACTATCAGAAAATTATTGAAATTGCCAGATTAATTATTAAGAGTATATTAATTATTAAGAGTATTATTAAGAGTTATAAATATATATAATATTTTAAATAAATATGATGTGTTCAAATCAATTAGTTGAAATTAAATTTGTAAAAAGATTTAATAACAATTTATTCCTGAATACAATTTTATTTTATTTTACTATAAATTTAATATTTTTTCACACCTTGTTGATTCTGATAATGTTAATAAAAATGTTCATAGTACAAAAATAAATCACATGGTCTTATCGGAATTTTTAATTGTTAATTATAAAAAACAAAATAATGGTAATAAATTTGCCTGTTGAAATCTAATGAATATATAAGAAAAAACAATTCAACCAAATTTTTATATTTTTTAAAATATCGTTTTGCTATCTACCATGGAACGAGAGATAAATAAGTTCTTAAAATATTTGTCTTTAATATCAGAAATTTATATTTCTCAAGCCTGTGGTTTATGTGGCGGAAATATTAGCTTCAAATTAAAATTACTTTTTCCAAATGTATTAAAATAAAACCAAGAATTAAAATAAGGCATTGATCAATTTAAATGCGTATTTTAAAATGGAACATTGAATTTATTAGCAGATTAATGTTATGCATAGTAAATAGGGCAGATAAAAAATATTATATTTAATATGCTTACTCTAAGTATTTTAAAATTAAAATTTTTAGTCTATATTAATAAATTTAAAAAGTTGAATGAGTAGCGTATCATTATATTTCAAATTAACATGTCAACAAAAATAGAAATACTTTGCTCTACTATTCATTTATTTCGATGTAGAAGATTATTTTTTTACTTAATGGTAAAAATTGTCAAATAAGGTAGGTGGAAAGTTACGGGATTTTAATAGTAAATTTATCGATTATTATGAAAATTTTCACAAAAAACGTGTTAAAGCACTCAAATATTTATCAAGTTTATTAAAATTAGTAAGAGAGTTTATACTAGTTTAGAAATTTTCTCAGTGAAATAAAAATACTTCCCAATAAATATTGAAATAAGCATCATGACATTATGAATAATTTTTATTTTAGTTTTTGTCAACTCTTATAATTCATTTTTCTGCTATTAACAATGGCGCTTACGGTACTTCATTTAGCTTAATGAAAATTCTTATTATGTTGAATAAAGGTTTTGCACACACACACATTATCTATTTCATTTTTTCATATTTTTGGATTACATTCCCGAATTATATATTGGAAAAAAAATATTCCAAGTTTGATTCAATTAGAGACAGTTAAAACTGATGGAGGCAGTGTGCTTAGAAAATAAATGTTATATTTTTAATAATAATAAAAAAAAAGATAAAATTAAAGAGAAGTACATACAAACAATATTTTTAACTGAAATAAATGATTGTGCTTAAAATAATCTGCGTCAAATATTTGAATCGAGAATACTTTAAAACAATTTAACATTCAAGTCACTGGTGATTTATGAACAATTTACTAAAATAATTTGTGTTGATTCTATTGTATAACATGATGTAAAATCTGAAATAATATTTTACATTTTACTTCATATATAATTTAAATTTTATAGTATTTTTCTTTATTTCTCCTAATGAAATATTATTAATTTGCCTTATTTTTTTATTACTTACACTTTTATTTAATGTTTCCACATATTTTCTAAACTTGACGTTTAATCTCAATGCTTTCTGGAATTTTTCTTCTATTCTTTGTTTTAAGTTATATTAACAAATTGTTTCACAATACTTAAAAAATATTGTTTTTATTATTTTATTCCTCTTTAGTGATTAATCCATTGTTTCTTATTCAAATTTTTCACTATAAAAATAAGCAATAAGGACCATTTTAATGAATTGTATACTAATTGCACATTAATAAGTACTCATGTTTAGTGTTATCAAATTTCTCATTTTTCTCTACTGCAGATTGTACTTCTAATAAAGACGCATTTATCTTTACATTTAAATTGATCAATAATGAAGTGAAAACAATATTGCAATTTCTGAGAGTGATTAAAAAAATATTAAATGAAGGATTATAAAAGATAATGTTTTTCACATGTACCAGAAAAAACTATGGCATACTTAGAGAGAAATTCCCTGAAAAAAGTAAATACGTTCTCTCATGTCATAAATGTGGCAAAGAACGTGATTATGGTACAGTGACATATTTGGGGAGAAATGCTTTGTGGAAAATAAAATTGATGATATCGTTGTCCGAAACCACTGAGGATCTTCATAGAGCTCAATAGAATTCAATTCGTTAATATACTTGATAATCAACGAATTTGCATTTGTTATGCAAGGTCTTCGTGGGGTAGAAGTTTAACAACAATTAGTTTAATATTTTTATTTCTATTAGACTATTATCGGAATTTTTGTGATGACTTTGCAATTTTGTGCTTTACACGTTTCGCTTTTTAATAAATAAGTGTTACAAGAGAAAAAAGTGTGATTTTTGAATCGTATTTTATTTCTCCAAAGTTATACAACATATTTTATATATTTTAGAATTCTAATTGTATTTAATTCGCTATTCCTTAAAGAACACAAAAAATAAGAAATTGTTTAGAAAGTCAGAAGTATTAAGTAGACAAAACAGTTATATAATAAATGTTAATAAATACGTCAACTTCAGCAGGAGAGACATTGATATACAAATATATAACTTAACAGTACTTAAGACAAGCTTATAGCTTTATTTTAATGTATTTGGTGCAAACATTTTGTGTTAAATATACAAAAAATCAACTGTAGAATATTAGTAGTAACTTTTATAAGAGGTAATGTAAAAACAATAATTCACTAACAGTCTTTATATGCTCTAATATTATCCTATCACTAATTTAACTTTTTGGCAAACTCAAAGTTTTTGCGTTAAAATTATATAAAAAGAAATATCATTTATAGAAATACCATATTAAAAGAAGCATCATAAATTGAAAGAAATGTCATAAATTAAAAGAAATATAAAAGTTTGCATGAAAATATCAGCAACTCTTATCGCACTCTAAGTCATGTAGACATCATTATGACAAAATAAGTGGTTAAATCAGCAGTAATTTTGTGACGTCATTTTGACGTTCTTTTACAATTTTTATTAAGACATTATTAGACGCGCTATATTTAAAGCAACAGATATTTTTAGAAGCTTTATTTTTTTGCTTTATATTTTTAGGAAAAGTATAAAATATGACATTTATTGTATACTTTTACCAGGCAAAATAATGTTTAACCATTCTACAAAAAAATATTTTAACAAACTTTATAATATTTTAACAATTAAATAATATGTAAAAAAAATATGAAAAGAAAAGTCATGGTAGGCATTTTTTAAAAGACTTTCATTAATTAAAAATACATAAATCTTATTTTGAAAAAATAATGAAAAAGGTCATTAAAAACTTTTATTCAAAACGTGCAAAAATAAAACACTTGAAAAGAAAATGAATTTATATTTTGTTCAGAAAACAAAATGTTAATTTCTTATTGAAAAAAGTAAACAAATGATTTTTTATTGCATTTTACTTAATTTTACTTACATATAAAATTGAAGTAATCATTAAATTAAGTTAAATAAAAGTTTAAAAAGTATAAAAAAATATCTTTTCACAAAACAAAATAAAAATATTAAGATTAATCTACTCATTGCATCATGGTATTTGAATGATGTTTTGAGTTACACTTCATCATATTTTTTACTCAAGGTAATTCATATTTTGTTTTCTTATTATGCTCATGTGATATGTAAGACAAATTGAAAATCATGTGACATCTAAAATTAATGTTTTGAAAAGACTTTTAAGATTTAAAAATTTTTAAGTCAAATATTTAAGAAATTGAAATTTAAATCGTTGATTTAAAACAAGGAAAATCCATGAAATTAGAAGTTATTGAAATACAAATAATTATATTCTATCAAAGATTATAATAATTCTTTGATTATTATAATCTTTGATATAAGCTATGTCATAAATCTCATAAATTTGAATAGAATAAAACTGATTAATCTAAAACAAAATCTATATTTATCTTTTTGAAAACTTTAATTTCTTTATAATTTCTCAAATTGAGTTGTAAGAATTTATTTCTACTTGGTCATTTACCTGATTAGAATTATCTCAATTCTTCATAAATCGTTTTATATCATATGACAGCTTTTGGGTTGGAACATAAACGTGAGATCTGGATTTCGATACAGTTAAGGTTTGTGCAAAACGGAGATAGTGGTGCCAATCTTAGTTGAAGAAATGATTGTTCTTTAATTGTATTTATTTGAGAAGGAAATCGTCTTCAGAAATATATGGCAAATTGTCATTCACTGAACAGATTATTAAAAATGAGGGATGTGACTTTTCTGACCTTGAAAACTGTTACGGATGAAGGGCACTTGAGGACTAAGAGCATTTTTGTCCATATAGGAAATACGGAGATGTATTGATGTATAGATGGATAAGAAACAATACAATGCGGCATAAACTTTCATAATTTAGATAATTTAATAAAGTGGCGACTCATTATATGTTTTCCAATTCCACGAGGAAGAAAATTTTTGTCGAAAGGTAATAAAGCACTTTGAACAATTACTGATTGTCAGATGCTCTTGAAGATAGGAAGAGAAGCCTTAACCCTCTATTACAGACCACCGCTGTTTTATAACATAATTGAGCCAATTTTACTTTTCAAAAAGCATCTTGATGAAACAGATGTTTTACAATTTGGCCTTGTATTGTAAAATTATATAATTTATTCTCAACAATAATAGTATTAAAATGAAAAATATTTTGCTTATAGCTCTCGTTGTTTTAATTTTTTATTCATGTTTTTCCATCCTCCATTTATTTGAAAATGATATGGGTAGTTAAGTAAAACAAAGAAAAGACCAATTTCCCGAGCCATATAATGCCAGGAATTAGTCAGTAGAATTCACTTTATCAAAAAAGTTGCAGGTTTTAGTAGCCTTCTCAGATGCGACGGTATTGAACTATGCCGGTGACAAAAAACATGTTTCAGAAAAGGCGTAACTCAAAAGGTTTTCTCAAGCGGTCCTTGTAAGCATGAATTAATTTCTTTCCATCCAATAAGTTTTAAAAGTCGTTGCATTTTTTTATAATGATTAAAATTATGTAAAGCGATTGTTACTCAAAGTTTATAACATTACTTTTTTGTGATATAATTAATCTGAAAGGGGCAATAATAATTTTTAAATTGAAATATCACAAATATATATATATATAAGGAAATATCAAAATATTAGGCATTTTGATTAACTGAATTATGTTGCTCGTATAAAGGCGTTTTCATTTGTACTGATATTACATTGGTCTTTGTGGATGCTATAAGCAGGATAGTGTATTCGTATACATCTTAGACCAAGAATGGATATTATAATATCAATATTTGTGCATGTTAATAATCTTCTGTTGAGTATATTGTCATGAAAACATTCTTTTGTATTGATATTTGAACATATTTACATAGATCTGTAGATAACATAGCGCATCTGTAGATAATGTATATAATTTAACCTGCTTAATCGGAATGGATACTGTAAAATTAATATATATGTTCTTTGATGATGAACTATATTAAAGTTTTGTATACGTAAAAAAATTTATAATATAATATTGAATAAATTGTTACATATTTGTATAGTTTATCGATAATATAAAGTGGCCTTCATATGTACTGATATTACCTTGCACTTGTGAGATAATATTTTGCAGATGGCTTACCATATCAGTATTCTTTTACTTAGCAGAATGGATTCTCTAAAATATCAATAATAGCTCACATTAATATTTATATAAATAAAGTTAATGGTTGAAACTTTATTTATACACATTTGTATTAAATGTGATAAATAATATAATGATGTAAAAGTCGTCAAAATGAAAATTTAAAATTTCTTTAAAAAAAAAGCAATTACAAAATATTCAAATTTTTATTTATAATTGCTTCTAGTTATAATTAGAAATAATATAATTTAAGTATGAAAAGTTGATTTATGCTCATTTATATGTAAGATTAATTTATTTAAACTAATTTTTCAAGGTTAAATTCTACTAGCTTAATGGATAAGAAAAGCAAAATTTCAGAAGTATTAAACCAAATATTCTGAACTTTTCCTATATCAGCATTTTTATAAACCTTAATATGTGTCTCTCCCTCCTCAGATACATTGATATTTAATGAGACCACCAATTACCAAAACCATCGTCAATTTAAAAAAAAAAATCATTTGTTTAATTTAAATTTTATTTTATTCTCTGTGTTTAAAGAAAATAATTAACAAAGTAATTTTTTCAGTTTTTATTCAAAATTATTCTTATCAAACATTGACAAAATATTTTATTGTCTTTTTTTTTTTTTTTTTTAATGTTTAGAAATTTTAGAGACCATAGCTATTTAAGTTAAAACTGTGTTGATTTTTTTATTTAAACTTTAAGAATTTTAAGCTTGTTTTGAAAATCGGATTCATATTTGTCTATAACATAATTATATAACAAGCCATATTTGAAAGATAACTTATCTTCAAACTGAATAAGTTATTTTTTTTACGAGTTAAAAGAAATTAATGGTTCATTTTTGGTTGTTAATATGAATATTTGTTTAATTATAAAGTGATTTATGTCCACATAAATTCATATCATGAGGGCGGTTATGTCCATTTTGCTTACGCGCAAGATCCCTTTTTTAATGTATTAAATTTTTGAACAAACAAACCATTGTTTAAGAGTGAGTTTTTGATTATAATCAAATTGATTTATTTTGAAACTTTATTTATCTCGTAACCTTGAGGTTGGGAATATCTCCGGTTAACGCACTTTATTTTGGAAGATAAAAGCAGTAAAAAAAGGCAATTTTTCATTTCTTAACCACATAAGAGTTCTCATTCGTATTGCATTTTTAAACTCGATAAATATTTCCACTTTATACGAATAAATCTTGATTCTGTACGTTTTTAAAATGTAATTTTTAGAATCATTTGGCATTGAATGTTATTCGGTTTTAGTATTAAATGCAATTATTAGATATAAAACTAAACATGTTTAAAAATGTGTGTCTTACTTAAAGATATTAGCAAAACACTTTTGATGTTAATAAATAATTTTTTTTTAAAATCTATCAATAGCCTTATGAGCTTTATGTGTATAAGTTACTCATATTAATAAATATATTTCAGAATTTTTATAAGGGTTTGTTCCCTATTAAAATTATTTTACTTTTCTGTTATCGGTATTAAATTCAGATGTCTTCGAATTCTATATAATTTGACGTAAAAAAATTACCGAAATATTTATGATTTTCATACTTATGGTAAAAATTCTCAAATTAAATTTGAAAAACGTTGGAAAAATTGACAATTTCACATAAAACTAATGGTGAGTTTATCAAAACATTTAACTAAGATTTTAATCCCAATCATACAAAATTATTATATGATAATTCCTTTATCATTTAATATTTTTTACTTTTCTTAATAATTTTAAAGTTCATAAATCAGTAAAAATTCAGTATGAATTTCACTTTATGAAGTGAGAATATCATATCAGTATAATTCATTTTGACTAATTTTTTGGCGTATAAAAATTTCTTTATAAGAACTGAACAATTCATGAAATTAATAATACAAATAAAATTCAAGTCTCATTAAAAACAATTGCTTATCTTTTATTAATGAAATATAATATACAATAGTATTTAATGCATTAATTATATAATTTGAAGACCTAAAATCTGAATGATATCATATATTTAATATTAAATATTTTTCTATAATTTACAATTTTTGGTGAGCCTATTAAATAAGATATATATAAACTTTGAAAGATCACCATGAAAACTTATCTAAGTTATCAACTTATTAGTGAAAACATTTTAATGCAAATAAATTCTAAAGTACTGGAAAAGAAAATTATTAAAAATATGTAAATTGTTTGAAATAACCTATTTTGAACAATGATCTTTAAAATGTTTTGGATTATTTTATGGAATATAAATTTGAAAATTTATATTCCATAAAATAATCCAAAACACTTTAAAATTATTTTATGGAATATATCATGAAAAAGTAGTAGCAAAATTAAAATTTTTTATAGACAAGTCATTGCATGTAGCATTAAAATACACATATTTAATGAAAATCATCCTATTTTTTGAAACTTACAATATTAAATGCGTTTAATTTGTAACACGTTTCATTTATTTGTTATCTATTAATTACATTATTAAATAACTTTCATTTTTAGTTCAAAAATATATCAATTCAACCACATTTTTATTAATACGTAAATTATTAAAATTTTTAAAAAATCAATTCATTAGTTTAGAATTTCAAGCACTTGCTTTAAATAAGAATATGAACACACAAAGATAAAAA
>JAPDSC010018595.1:1148-20565 GCA_026290005.1 Latrodectus geometricus
ATATATATATATATATATATATATATATATATATGTATATATATATAATACATGGATCCATGTATATAATTCATTCTACAATTTTTATTGGTATAATAGTGCACTCAAATCAATGTACTTTTATTTCTAATCAAACTATAATTTATATTTCATAGGGAAACTTGCAACATTATTTAAATTTTATTAATTTTGTAATAAAAATATAGAAAGAAGTGTGTATTATAGCATCTTCTTCATTCAGTTACTTCATACTCTAAAATTAAAACTTTCTGAATAAAGATATTAATGTAACTTTTTCAAAATTAATGAATAATTTTCTTAAAGAAAAGTTGAATCATCAATTAGAAAAATAATATTTCGTGCAAATAAGGTCATACATATCTGTATCATGATTAATATAACTAATAACAACTATCACAAGAATTATATATATATTCATTTTTTAAATGAAAACAATTTTTTTATATAATTTTAGAATTTTTGAAATACACTATTACATTTATTGAATTAATACACTGGAAATTTATTCATTTCAGTGCATAGCAAAGTTTCTTTGTAAGTTATTTTATTCTTTTCATTGATCTTTTTCCTTAAACTAAATAAAATAAATTTAAATTGAGTTAAATAATTTTCTTAAGAATAAATTCCTTCATTTTATACGCGCATTTTATATAAAATTCATTTTTATATTTTATATAAATGCATATCGTATTTACGCATGAAAACTTAAATTAATCATGTAATTCAATTTTTCATTCCGTTGGTTAATTTCTGTTAAAATCAAAAATTATAATAAAATGGCGAAACAAATTACATGATATAAATTGACAGTTGATGTTCCGAAACTATTAAGAAGATTTTCCTTTAAATACAAAAATGTAGCCGTTTAAAATGAAATAAATTTGTATAGTAAAATATTAAGATGCGAAAAATTTAGAAATTTCGTTAATTGGACTTAAAGTAACTTTTCAGAAAAAAACTATTATTATTGAATTATAAAACTTCTCAATTTTAAAATTTTTTATGTATTCATAAATGTGTATTTATTACATAAATAAATTCTTATTACATAAGCATTTTGACCTTTTTCTTTAAAGTTCTTTATCAAAGTTTTTTTAAGTTTCTCCACTAAATCAAGAAATATTGGCTTTTGATATGCATACTATTCTTTTCATTTACCAATAATATTTTGTTAATTACTTGCCAGAAAATAAACTTAATTTCTTTTTACAAGCCATTATATACATTTAATGTGAGTATTAATAAACTGTATATAATACATACGTAGACAAACACATACATGCATTTAAATATGCTAACTAAAGGAAAATAAAAAAAGGTATAACAGATTTGATTTTTTTAAAAAAAAAAAAAAAAAAAAAGGACTAACTATTAACTGAGAATTACATCAAAAATGTTTTTTTCATTCAAAAAGCAGTGTAATACTTGTCTTGCAAGATTTCCTTTTCTCATAAAAATATTTTAAAATAAAGCTACTGGATATTTCATTTTCTGAGGATTTATTATTATTTTTATTAACTAGTAGATGAACTAGTAAATTAAAGATGCATGTCACGTAGGTAAAATTATCAACCGAGATTATATTTTGTTATTAAGTAACTATTTAAAAAATATGCAGTAGGTATTAAAATGAAAAGGATGTTGATTTTTTCATTTGTGTCAAAAACACAGTGTTTAAAACTTTTAAAGTAATAACTTAAGTTTTATTAATTTTTAAACAAAATATTCAACATTTCTTTTCTTGATTTATTCGTAATTAAAAATTTAAGCTAGTGTCAGTTAATGAATCTTCTAGGAAATATACAGATGATTACATACTGGGAACATATTTTTAATTTTGATGTTATATTTTTAAACTTTATATTCATTCATTTCCTTAAAAAGTCATATTTCTAAATTTTTCACGGAAATATTTAATTACATAAATAAAAAAACAATATTTTATTTTTTATATTTTTAAATTATATAATATATTATACGAAAATAGTATTTACAAATCAATTCAATTGATTTTAAAATGCTTTGTAAATAAGAAATTTTTTATCTTGTTATTTAGCTTTTATATTTTCATAATAAATAAAAATATCTAAATCATAATTATTTTTACATCAAAAGATTCCTTATTACAGAGTATTTCTTAGTTTCTATGTTTATTCACGAATTTCTTGACATTGATTTTAACCGTCACATTACTATAACTTAAAAATATTTAGAAACTTTAGGATTGAGAATATTCACTATAATTGTTTAGCATTTTCTATAACAATTAGCCTTATTTATATAAGTGTAAAGAAGTGAATTGTAAAAACCTATTACAAATCTCATAGCTTAATAAAACTACAGTATCCATTAGCATAAATAATCTAAAACACAATATGATAATATATAGTTACTTGAATATAATTAAATTTATACTGGTGACAAGAATTTGAAAACAATTGCTTTTTATTGATGGATTTATTTTAATGTCTTTTTTAATACACGAACTTTTAATCATAGGAGTATTTAAATTTTCTTTTATGGTGAATATTTTAAAAATCTTTTTGCCTAAAATTTAAAAAGTATTTTGTAGAACATTTATTTATAAAATTGTACTGTAATTAACTGTTATATCATTCATTTTATAAAGTATTTAAATATATATATATATATATATATATATATATATATATATATATATATATTGCAGCTTGTAAGACAATACTTGAAACTGATGAAAAACTTATTAGCATAAGTATTTAAAACACTGAATAATAAATTCTCACTTACGTTTCCATCTTGTAATACATTAATTTAAAATCATAAAATAAATTTCAAAAATTTCCTAATGAATTTTAACTGTAAAATATAATTATCACAACACTATAAAATAAAAAATAACAGTATTACCATGTACCCTATGGATCTGTTTATAATAAAATTTATTTCCGATAATGTTAATAATTAAAAAGGTATTTAAATTTTATTTTTAAACCATTTTTTATGGAATTCATTTATCTATCTATATTTAAGCAATATTTAGTTTTTTCTTAAAAATTACCTGGCAACCGGAGCTCATCACTAGAGGAGGGTGCCGATTTATGATTCCACTTGTCGCGATGTTCGGAGATTTAAATAAGATCTCGTTTTCCAGCGAACACGTTGTTTAAGAGATAGGGGGCGCACCTAAGCTAATACTTTTTTCTTTTTATTGAATGAGGAGCGGAGAGATGATTGGTTAGATATATAGAAACATTAGTTTGGGAACATCAGAGTCATCTACAAAAGAAGAAAGTAATTTCCTTCCTTCTTTTGTTAAAACTTTGTTAAAAGGGAGTCCAAGCAATATTCATCAAATAAACTAGACAAACTCTGCTGATGTTAAAATGAACTTGAAATTTTATTATGCTTAATAAAACACTAAAGTATGCACTAAAATATAACGTTAAAGTATGTGTTGTATCGTTTGGTGTTAAAATATTACCTTAAATAAAATAAAATAAACAAATGAAAATCCACGCAATTATTATATATGCTTTCAAAAATTTTAATAACATTACACATAACATTAACATTCATATAATACATACACATAATAACAATTAATTCTAAATAACATTTATAAGAAATTTTAAAATCTAAATTTTCATAAATATGAAGGCACTTTTTCAAATTACATTTAGGTCGTATTTTATCACAAACAATTTAAACCTGTTTTATGTCAAAATTTTTTTCTTCGTAATTCTCTTCCGAATCTTCTGAATTTATTAAAGAAATTCTCATGCTAACTTTTAAATAACACAGAATAGGTTTATAAATTGTTTCTTTCTATCATAAACAATTTAAACCTATTTTGTGTCAACATTTCTTTCTTCGTAATTCTCGTCCGAATCTTTTGTCCTTATTTAAGAAATTCTCATGCTAACATATTGCTAACTGTAATACATTAAGAGATTATGTTACGTTAAGTTTATGTTATGCATTTTACTCTTGAGAGAATCCTAAATCATTGTATGAACTTTATTGTAGCGTGAGTGTTCTACTTTTCTATGGAACCTAATTGTAAATTATGATTGATAAAATAGATAAAAAATGAAGCTTTAATATTAAACTAGGAATAAGTCTATGAAGTCTTAAATTAAATAATTTGAGATTTATAATAAATAATTTAAGATACATGAAAATTGTTTTCTTTTAAAAAATCCCCGCATCTGGTTATAAAATTAAAATATTGATTTTAAAGTAATCAATAAAATATTTTATAAATCGGACAGTGTGATATTTTGAGAAAATTTTTATTTGTGATAAGTCGTTAGAGTATCAATGTGTAACAGAAATGCTTTAACAATAATATTTAAACAAGTATTTGCTTTTAAAGTAATTTAAAGCAGATTCTATATTTATCGGCGATTAAATTGATATGATGTGTACAAGAATAATTTCGTTTGCTTGTTAAATTTCATTTCATTGTTAATAAAAAATGTGTAATAAGTTAATAAAAAATTTGTTCTTGCTTAATTTGACAATAATTTGATCTTATACTCACGCTTGCTAAATTTAATTCTATTATTAATAAAAAATATAATTTGTCGCAAATTTTAAATAAAGTTGTTATATTTAGAAAAAGAGAAAAGTTCAGTGAGAGAATTCAAAAATTAAGTTATTAAAAATACTTTACCTTTTAATACCTTTTAAAATAATATAAGCAATTTTCAACTGCATAAATATGCATTAAAATAAAATATTAAACAAAACAAAATTTACATGTAAACATTTTTACAAATCCTGTATGTAAACCTCTTTATAAAAGAATTATGTAAATGATTAAAAATATTTCCTTCCATTATTATTAAAACATTTTTGAGCAAATAGTCATTTATAAATAAATAGTCAGTAAGTAAGTAATATTTACTGCAAATAAATCAATATAAATACTAACATGATATTAAATAATTTAAGGTGCTATTAATTTGGTGTAATATTTGAGATACTAATGAGGATAGAAAATTAAGAAATATATCTAATATTACAATTAATTTTTTCACTTAGTTCAAAGCTTTTTTACATAATTATTAACTATTATGGTAAAACAATGAAACTGAATAAAATAAATTAAAAATCATAACAAATTGCATGTATTAAAGATTTCTGAAGCATTAAGAATCAATATTTGTCTCAATTAAGTTCTAGTTAGACGTATAACATTTAGAACTATCAGATAGTATTTTCTTGTCAGCTAATATTTTATTGAGCTATTGATTAAAGGATTTCAGATATATGATTATGACTTAATGATAATCTTTTGCAAATACTTATTTCATATCCTCAAAGTATTTAATGCTTTTATACAAATTAAAAAATAATTATATTCTGTAGCAATACATTGCCAATAGCAATATATTTTAAGTCTATAAACTAACTATTCGTTTTACGCAAACGAATTTGCTAACGAACTTTCAAACTGTAAATATCAGGAGATTTATGAAAATATAAATTAATTAATTTCATCCTAAGCTTTTGAATTATTTCGTAAAATTAATTCAGCCGACAGTAATGAATAATTATATTTATTCTGTATGTGTAATGTACAACAATATTTAACTTTCAAATAAATATTTTTAGAAATAACTTTTTGATTTTGTATACTTATAGAAAATATACTTAACACATTAAAAATAGAAAAATGCGTTATTCTTATTGCAAATTATATTTTCGATTATATAGAAAAAAGCATGTTGGATGAAATCTTTCCTTATCTATACACATATACGGATATACACAATACATCTACCATTACAAATATTTTATTTAGTGAAAATTTATATATTTATATCAAAATGTTATATATTTATCAAAGTTAATTGAGTTAAAATTAAAAATAACTTTACTCAAAAAGCGTTAATGAATAAATTGAATTTACCCTATGTCAGATGCTCAATGTGAAATATAATATAGATAAAGATAGTTTCTTAGAGTTGACAGTTTGATATTTTTCCTTTAGAAATAATAAATATTTCTTATAGAGATTGTGGCAATCAAACTTACATGTTTATGATGTTCTATCTGTTTGATTACGACAGAAGAATCATCTATTTCATTCAAGAAAGTTTTTATTTTAAATAACTTTAAGTGAGAAACTCCTTGAAATTATAAACTATATTTTCTTTTAAAATTAAAAATATCAAGTAAATTTTAAACTGCAATTGTTAATAATTTGAAAAATAGTTCAAAATCCTATTTTAATGTTTATCTGTGATTGCCAATTTATTTTGATAATATTAAATGTATAACTATATGAGTCAAAAGACAGATTGTTAAATCCATCAAATGGATTTTTAAAGTCAATAAAATAGAAGTTTGATTTTGATTTCATTTTTGTTTATAACTGTGGGTATGTAGTATTGTTAAAAATGAGTTCAAACAATAATAATCGTAGAATATTTGGATATTTCTCTCGCTTGAAATAATATTTAACATTTTAATATCTAGCATTAAATAAATCTGTGTTTTAAGAGTAGCAAAATTTAAAAACAGGTAAAAAATGTTTTGATTTTTAAAAATATTTTTTGTATCAGATCGTTTTTTAATCATTATTTTTACCACCACACCATATTGTGTCAAGAAACATTATGTGAGATTCATATAAATCGAAGCTCAAACTTTTCTTCAAGCTTCTTTTAGTCTCTTTCAAATAAGTTTGTTTCTCTTATTAAATTTACATTATGTGTGAAAATAGTGATAAAGTAATAAATATATATTCATCTATCTGGAGTAATTTGATAACATAAAAATGATGTTAGTGGTATCACTAAAAATGTTATTATATATGGAGGGTTATTATTTAGCTAAAACAATTATGAAATTTAATTAACAATTGAATAAGTTGCATTTAAAATAAATAAAAAATATAACATAAAAAATCGGAACGGATATTTTTTTTATATTAATTTTACACTATTTTTAAATATTTATTTCCTCACGCTTCTCATTTTTTACTCGGAAATATTATAGAAATCGGAAAAAATAAAAATGTATGATATTTTTGTAATAAAAAGAGGAAATAAAATGCACTTCAGAAAACAGTTAGTTTTCAATAATTTTTTACCACCTGTGAACAGATTTTTTTTCCATTGAAAACTTACGTTTAAAGAAATTGAAACAATTTATATATTTCAGACTTACTAAGGCACACAGGACTCAACTGAAATCCAACCGGATGCTCAACTGAAGATAAAGGAGAATTCAAAACTAAGTTTAATACGGTTTATCATTGGGATGGAATTGGATTTTTATCGACTGGTAAAAGAAAACTCCAACGTAAGAAAAATAGGAACGAGGAAAGAGCAAATAGAAGAGTAATTTAGAAAACAGTAAATGTGTATATAATCATTACGTTTATCTAATTTTTTTAAAAATAAAGATAAGTAAAATATATATTAATTTGCATATTGTGCTTCATCTCTCACAACAGTTATGGTTAAGAGGTTTAGTTTGGATATTTCAAGTTACAGCACTTATAAACTTGGGTACATATTTAATATTTTTTATTTTGTTAGTAGTGATTGTTTGTAAATTTTTTGATTCAGGTATAATTTCTATATGTAGACTATGTAACAAACGTCATAAACTTATCATTATTAATTGAAAGATAAAGAACACTTTAAAAGTGATTTACAATCAAATAAATATCAGCAATTCGTTTCCTAATATTCTAGTCAATTTAATTATAGGTGTCTCATTATAATGTTTTTAATTTAATACTTGATTTTATTTAATGTTTTTAATTTAATACTTGATTTTATTTAATGTTTTTTTTAAAAAAAGTAATTAAAAATTTTTTAATGCAGTAGTTTATTTATCAATCAGTCACTGAAATTGTAAATATAATTTTAAATCACACCCACCTCACATAATTCTATAAAATTGCTGACAATGTCTAGAATAATATGAAGTTCATAGAATAATATGATGTTTCATTTCTGTTGTTTTGTAAATGAAAAAGTTTTAAGAGAATAAGATTTGATTTTAGTTAAAGTGTGTTATGAATATATATTTTAAATAAACAGAAATAGGTTAAGATTATTAATATATAGAGATTATACAGAGATAATTTTCATAATTCTAGTATAATAAAAATTAAATAAAGAAGAAATAATAACATACGTATTCAATTTTTGAAGCTTTTATAATTCTCATAAGACTAAAATCATACGTTTTAATGCTTTATAAATATAATTTTTAATGGTGATTTTTCTGAGTGCTTAAATAAAAAGAATTTCTTGTGAGATAAAATAGGTCATCAATTTATAAGATAAACGATATAATTTATCATTTTGCTGTCAAATATATGAATACTTTTATTGTAAAAGAAATAATGGATAATTCAAAAAATGACATTATTTATCAGTCAACATGACATATTATCAATAATATATTTTTCGTGAGAACTTAACATTGAGTGTTAAAATATTTTTTATAAAAATATATATGATAAATTTACAATTTTTGTGATTTCAAATGAAACAAAGTATGAAAGGAAAAGCTTTACACTTCATATTTTTTCTTGTTGCTAAAAAATGGTTTTGACAGCAAAATATTATTTTGTTAAAGGAGACATCGCCCTAAGAATTATTTAATATTTTAATAGTGCAAATACAATTCACCATTAAACTTGTACTCTGCCGATCTTACATTATCAGACCACTTTGCAATAATTTTCTTCTGTAAAATTATATACAATGCTATGACAAAAAGATTTTAACATAATACTTACCTCCAGTTGCAATTATGCTCGTTATATGTAATTTTTATTGGAGCATTTGTATTTTGAGTTATTTTAATGACATAATTTTCTTAAGGAAACATATTCGATATCTTTATTTAAGTTTCAATAAAGATTATAAGATATACTGCGAAAATTCAATTTTAAAATTGTAGGTAACAACTATTTAAAACAAATTTTAATTATTATAATATATTTGTTTTTGAAACGATGCAGTGCTGATGTTTATTGATTATTACTATTACTTTGTCAACTATTTGACGAATAGGAAATATTTGAAATTAATATCATTAAAAAAATCTCAATATAAAAAATCTCAATAATATATCATAATACACTACTGGCCATTAAAATTGCTACTCCAAGAAGGCGACATGCTACAGACGTGAAATTTATACGAAAGGAAGAAGGTGCTGTGATATGCAAATGATTAGCTTTTCAGTGCATTCAGACAAAGCAGGTGCCAGTAGCGACACCTACATTGTGTTTAAATGAGGAAATTGTTCAGCCGGTTCCTCATACACAAATTGCATTTGAACGTTGTTGCCTGGTGAAAAGTTGTTGTGATGCCTCGTGTAAGAAGGAAAAATGCGTACCAGCACGTTTCTGACTTTGATAAAGGTCGAATTGTAGCGCACCGGGATTGCGGTTTATATTATCGCAGTATTGCTGCTCGCGTCGGTCGAGATCCAATGACTGTTAGCAAAATATGGAATCGATGAGTTCAGGACGGTAATAAGGAACGCCATGCGAGATCTCAACGGCCACCTATCACTAGCAGCCGAGAAGACAGGCATATTATCCGTATGGCCGTAATGGATCGTGCAACCACGTCACGAACCGTGAGTCAAAAAACGGGGTCGTTTGGAAGACAACAAGTGTCTGCACGAACAGTTCGACGACGTTTGCAGCAGCATGGACTCTCAGCTCGGAGACCATGGCTGCGGCTTCCCTTGACGCTGCGTCATAGACAAGAGCGCCTTCAATGGTGTGATCAACGACGATTCTGGGCGCACGAATAGCGAGACGTCATCTTTTCAGATGAATCCAGGTTCTGTTTACAGCATCATGATGGTCGCATCCGTGTTTGGCGGCATCGGGGTGAACGCACACTGGCAGCGTGCATACGTCGTCGTCATACTGGCCCTTCACATGGCGTGATGATATGGGGTGCCATTGGATACACGTCTTGGTCACCTCTTGTTCGCATTGACGGTGCTTTGAACAGTGCACGTTACATTTCTGGTGTGTTACGACCCATGGCTCTACCCTTTATTCGAGTCCTGCGAAACCGTACGTTTCAGCAGGATAATGCCCGACTGCATGTTGCCGGTATTGTACCGATCTTCCTTGATACGGAACATGTTCGGCTGTTGCCTTGGCTAGCACGTTCTCCAGATCTTTCACCAATAGAAACGTCTGGTCAATGGTTGCCGAGCGATTGGCTCGTCACCAAACGCCAGTCACTACGGTAGAGGAACTGTGGCATCGTGTTGAAGCTGCATCGGCATCTGTACCTGTACATGCAATCCAATCTCTGTTTGACTCAATGCCCAGGCGTATAACTGCTGTTATTACTGGAAGAGGTGGTTGTTCTGGGTACTGATTTCTTAGGATCTATCCAGCCAAAGTTTTTGAAACTTTAATCACTTGTTATTTCTAGTATAATATATTTGTCCAATAAATATCATTTTGTTATCTGCATTTCTTCCTAGGGTAGCAAGTTTAATGGCCAGTAGTGTATATATAAATAAATATTTCCAGTTGTAAGAATTTTTAATGCAAATGCTATATTTGATTGAGATTAGTTTTGAATATTAAAAATGCATTTTATAGAAAATCACAAAATTAGTTAAAATTTATGAAGTGAGTTTCGAACATCAACTTAAAATTACTTGTATTGATGTCTATTGTCATTTCAAACTATTATTTATCAAAAACGTTTTCTAAATGTAATACATATGTGAAAAATGCCCTGGTAAACGAATGTTATGTTTTGATGTATACCATATTAATACTGTGTGCATGTGAAATAAATGTACTTTGAATTGTCATAAGTCTAGAGAAGAGAAACATTTATAGATGCTAAATCAGGAGTGTAGGAAAAAATGATAAATTTTATGAACTCATGTGTGATCAAAATCATAAGCCATATGTTTATCATAAGCCATACTATGAGAAATTAGACTATCATGTTAATACATGGTTCTCAAGAAAATTCGTTCTATTATAAATGCAGTTTTATACGAAGATTCAGATCTCCAAGCGATTTTTGATCTAATTAATCTCCGGAAGTTTTGGTCCCGCTAGAATTTCTAATGATGTTAAATCATTACTTTTGCCATCGTTAATTCCTCTACTTTTTTGGTATCAAAAAAAGTAATCACATATACATTAAAGAAAGAAGCATTCAAATAATCAGTATTAAATATATCATACTTTTTTTGACTTAATGTATTAGATAGTCTAATGTATTAGATAGTCCTAATGGATTCGTAAGGCAATTTTTAAATTAAGGTAATTTTTTAATTAGCGTAAGGTAATTTAAAGTCAACCACGTAAAATTCATTTTGGGGGCTTTTTCATAGATATAATGGACCACATTCACGTGTCTTAAAAGAGAAAACCCAGAAATCTCATGAGCACTCACGTAGGCAGATATACATGCAGAAAGTGGAATCACAACATCTATCTCATATCGCTTGATAGGGGTTGGGATCGAATTTGAGATCTTATGTTTCAAAGAACATTGTATTATCATAGACCATAGTGAACCGCACTTTTAAATATTGAATAAATTTCAGTTATTGTTTGCAATACTTTATGACAAGATTTCTTTGATGTATTCTAGTATCCATAATAGCAGCTGGCTGATAGACTTGCATTTCATGAGTCAATATCAAAATTACTTATACATTCTATCTATTTATTTCCTTTGAACAGTTAATTTATTTATTAATAGCATTTGAGAATGTATTTGTTTCTATATGTATGCATATGTTCACTGTTGATACAATTATGAAACTCTAATGTAATGAAATATGGTGCTTTTAGTTAATATTTAAACAAAAATTATTCACAAATTTTGTATAACTAAACAAATTTCCGTTAAAAATTGACCATAAAATACTATTAATTTGTACAAAAACATTTTTTAACACGAAAATTATACTTTTATTTATTGTAAAATACTTAATAAAATATTTAAAGAAAGAATAAAACACTTTTTTTTATTGAAATATCATTGTGTAATATTTGATTTGATATTTAATAGATAACTTATTATGAATATATTTCACATTTACACATAATTTGAGTAATACTTCAACATTAAGATATATGCGAGAATGTATGAAGTCATGGAAATTATATATTACATCAGGCACTTATTTGAAAAAAACAAATGATTTTTCAACTCTAAATGTTTTATGTTAAGTTTGTGTATTGCACCAATATATTGAATATTATTGTAAATATTGTTAGATTTTAAGGTGATATATTTGCTTTGTGATAATGAATTTAGTAGCTTAGTTTTATACAGAGAAGAATTTTCTTGTCCAGAAATCTCCCCCATTGTGACACTTAATTATTTGTTGAAAGTTTTTGCTTATTTCATTTAATCAGCATATTTTCCAGTTTCTATTGTTTTCAAATCACTAATGATTTCCAAAATTGCATTTAAATACTATAGATATAATTTTTAATATTATGAAATAAATTTTAAATACTTTTCAGTAATTCTTATATTTTATTTGAACGAAGTCAACTAATTGCAGTATGTAATGCTAAAATAAGTTAATTAATAAAATAATTTTTAATTTGGGTTAATAAACATTATAGTATGTCTAACAATACAGTTTTTAATATATAACAACATAGAGTATAGGTTTTTCTTTAATAATAATATACACTTTAAAAATTCAAAATGAAGTACTAATAAATATTTTATAATCTAAAAATTGTCCCTTTTTTTCTGTGGTTCTAAATTATATTGATAAGTGTATAATATTCTAAATTATATTGATAAGTATATATTGATAAGTATATAATTCTTTTATTAAGTGTAAATAAAAGAATTGTGTAAATACAACAATTGGTAATAAGTAAAATTTAATTAGACATTTTTATGTAGCTTATTAGGAAAACAATTTTGTAAATATGGCGCACTTTTTTTTAAAGAAATGGATATTCAAGTGAATGGTAAAACAAGTTTATTTATAAATGCTTTTCTGTTATTATTGAATTACAAACCTTTCGAAACTTTTTTTTTTATCATAGTTGAAAGACACAGCATTTGATTGCATTTACTTTCTAGTTTCTAAATGTTAAATGTTATTGTAAAACACATCATCGTTTGTAAGTTCCAATTCTCTAAGTGTTATTTCTCGTAATTTATCAAAACCGAGCGTCAAACTGATACATTAAGACTTATTCTTAAAAATACTTTAGAAATGAAAGAAAAGAAAAGACATCATTATCTTTTTTTCAGTAAGATAAATTACTTTCCTTGGAGTATTCAAAACACTGGGAAAAAATTTATTTTTAATCCTTTTACATCATTTCTCTTTTTGAACGATAGTATTTAGTGTTTACTTTTTATTTTCATCTTTAAAATAGAATGTAAATTTCTCCATTGATATATGGTTTTAGCAAAGAAAACAATTTAAATGGACTTTTGCGTTAAAAGAAAATGGCAGCGATGTGTATTTTGTTATATCTGACTTCTTGATCATTAACATCAAAAAATATTAAAGAACCCAGAAATGGATATTGAAGTGATACATTTTAAATAAAAGATAATATTATTAAATATCACGTATATTATATTTCGTACAGATACTTAAGTTTAAAATATGCTCTAAATATGAAATATTGTAAACAAAATACTCAATTTTCAAGTTAAATTAAATTCAATTAATTTTATTGTAACGTTTTTACAATTGTCGGTCGGTCTAATACTTTCAATGTTTCCAAATATCAGTAAAAGTTTTCGCTTGTCATTTTTTAATATTGCAGAATTTTTTTTAAAGTAAATGAGCAATGAAAAGAATTAAATAAATAAAACACACCCATTCTAGATACTAATATATTTTCAATGCAAATATATAATTATAAACACATTTATATATACATATATGTATAATACATATTTTTAATAAATTTAATACTTGAATTTAACCGAGTATGGATTTTTTGATTATATTTAACATATTTTTTAACTCACCAATGATCATGTTTTTTATTTTTTTATTTTTATCAGATCTTTGAAATAAAATTAAAGGTATTAATTGAATACAGCACTTATGAAAATATTAAGAAAACATTTATAGAAACATTAGAAAAAAGAAATAAAATTAGACCATTGGAAAAATAAGACATAAGTATATTTTGGCAATATTTTGATCCCGATTAAATTTATAATGTAGCAAATATATACATTGGTAACTTCAACTTTCATAAACATCCTTAAACACTGATTATTCATAGTTTTTTTTAAATGCAAAATGAACTCATTTGTATATACACCTTCAAAATATTGCTATTTTACGAATTTTTCATATGTAGTTATGAACGTAATTAACCCTAAATCAATTTATGTATAAGCGCAATTTTAAAATCCTGTTTTAGGCCATACTTCCCCTTTCATACATGTCATCCCAATTTAAAATTAGTTTCTCATTATATTTATAAATTTAAACATACATAATATTGCTACAGAAGTACAGACTTGATTAAAACTTAGTACCTACGAATGAACTTATAAATACTTTATTATAATTGAAGTGAGGTAATATAGTTTAGTAATTGTATTTATGAGAAATTTTAATTCTTAAATGTTCATTTTAATTGGACAAATTTGGATCACACCAGGAAATAGTTTATGCATGTAATTAGTCAGTCATTAATGCTTAAAATTAGTGAATGATTATGCATATGGAATGAATAGTAAAAATGCGAATGAGTGTATTAATATACGTTTTATGTATCATTAACACAAAATATTTCCTTAACATCTTATTTAAAAATTTATTTAATGCTTGATGTTTCAAATATTGCAATACACAAGTTGATATTAGGTAAGCAGAGTAGTTTAGTCAATGATAATTATGATGGTTTTGTAAATCATGTAATATTAAATATAATAAAAAATTTATAAATGCCAAAAAAAAAATCTGTTATCGAATACTAAATATTAATGCTTGTAATTTGTTTAGCTATGAAAATATTTACAGAATTAATTGAATTTTTGGAAGCTGAGTACTATAAAATTTTAATTAGATATTGGCGTTTCAAATTGGAGATTTAGTAATATCAAAGAGTGATACAGAATAAAGTAGGCAATAAAGCATTTTTATAGAATAATAGAAGATAGTTTTTTACTTTGTAAAAGCATTTATTAATTCTCATTTTTTTATCAAACATTTCATTCTTTATCAAAAAATTATTATCATATATATTAATTTTTTTCCAAAACAAGCGTATATGATAATAATTTTTTTACCGTGTGAGTTTCTTATAAGGTAACAGATTATAAGAAACTCTGCTGCTTTTAATGGCAATTAAATGTCGTTAAAAACAGCAGAGAAATTTAAAACTGATTGTAATTATTTTTTATCAATCAAATTTTGGTTCATGTCCTGGGCATAATTAATTTAATAATACATTTTATAATATAATAATCTAATGAATTTTTATAATATATAGATTGTATGATTGTTTGATATTTGTCGTGGTAATCTAATAATAATTAAATATTATAAAGTTACATTATAAAACTGCATTAATGTTACTTAAGGATAATGCTGTTTATTTCATATGAAACTGACATGTATTCACTAAAATAACACTATTAATAATATGATAACTTATTATCTGACCTCGTAATCACGTAAATATTCAGAAATTTTGGATTTATAATACCTATTTAAAAATAATATTAATATTATTCTAAGTACAGATAAGGATATAAATTATCTCATATTAGAATTAAATGCAATTAAAGAAAAAGCATATATAAAATATATAAATAGAAATAAAATGCATATAAAAGATATTAAATAATAGAAAAATCATATATAAATTACTTATATGTATCCAAACGTATTTCATTTGTATTAAAATTTTTATATAATTTAAGAAGTCCTAAATATTTATTTTCAATATTCTGGAATGTTTCATATAGTTTTGCATCAAGCATGCAAAAGTTTTAAAGAAGTTTAAAATTGTTGGACTAGAATTTGGCAAAATGCAACATAAATATTGCACAGCAATTAAGTATAAATATGAAATAAATATTTATTTTTTAAAACTTTTTTAAATGTGTATATATAAATACGGAATTTTTTTAAATTTAATTATAATGTAAACAATTACCAAAATAACTTTACAAAAAATTTAATATGAAAGTTCAGGAGATATCTGTGGTATTAGGAATCACATTTCTTTTACATTCCGAAAAAACAGCTGAATAGTAAAGGATTATATGCAAGTATATGTTTTGAAATTTTTCAAAATATAAATATAATCATTTTATGCAAATTTTAGATAGACAAGGAAAAAATAAAGATGTTCTGAATAGACATTTTCTATTTCTCCAATTTTAACAGCACGGAAATCTTTCTAAACTATGTCTCAGAAGCATTTTTTTTTATTTGTAAAAATAATGTTATTTCCTATTTGATAATTTTTTAACATATTGGGTTTTCTATCAATTTATATACATATTTATAAGGATTTATTTTATCTGAAACATAAAATCGCGTGATAAATGCAATTTTAATCAAATTTTAATCAATCTAATGAACTCTTTTAATGATTTATTTTTTAATTTAATTTAGATTCATTTGCAGCTTAACTCTTAAAGCTGTGGGATTTTAACAAATAGTACAATTAACAGTGAGTTTAGTAACCTTTTTCCATTTCCAACAATTTGCAAAATTTAGCATTTTGTGTGAAATCACATGTACTCATTTAATCAAAACAATTAAATTACTAAATTACTCCCATTAAGTGATAATTTGCAGTTAACATCTACTAATGAGACAGGCAATTGTATGTTTTAAGACCATTTAGAGAATCTGGTGGTATATGAACCAATTATAATTTAGTATACCAAAATAAGCTCACGATTGTTCAACTCTCATTAATGGAATGGTAAAGTAAACTAATCGTAGTTTAAGTTGAGTCTAGTGATAGTATTCTCTTAGAAATTGAACTTCCGGTTCAAGTTATGCACTCCAAACACTAATCAAAACGGCTTCAAAACTATTCATGATATTTTGGAAATTGTTCATAAGAGTTATGTGTATTATATGATTGTTAAGAGAACTGATTGAAATAGTTGGAGTTATCAGTAAGTTTTTGAGTATATTAAATGGAGGGAAAATTTGAAAGACCGGAATTTAATACTTCATCCGGAAAAATTCCATTTAAAACTTTTAAACTCATTCTTTATAACATTAGAAAAGTCTAAAGTGATTGATAATGCAGACTAATACGTGTAGTGATAAATAATCTTTATTTCAAAGAGCTTAAAATAATAATGAGTACTAAAGAAACAATGGAACTTATATTAAATGAAGAAAGTAAATTACCTGTACAGAAAAATATTATCAAAATAATTTGTGTTAATAGTTACATAAGGAGACATATTTTATTTATCAGATATTTTTATTACTAAATTTGCATGAAGAGATATTGAATATTGAAAAGGTAGAATTACATTTTTGAGTAGAGTTAAATTAAATTGAATTCAGGCAATATAATTTTTTCTTGGTTTTTTTAATCATGATGTAATATTAAATACGTAGATGTAAGACACTTTCCAAAATAATTAAAGAATGAACAGCTATTATTATAAATAATTTTTCCATTAAGTATGTAAAACCGATAAATATTTTTTCATGAAACATGCTATGATAAAAATAGGTAATGATGAACAGTATGTAAGAAAATTTACACAACATTACACTTAGCACTTGCGTTATTATTTCTAATTTGTTAATTTATTTCTTTATAAATTATTTGAAATAAAAATCATTTTAAGACTCAAAATTTACTTTCATTTTAGATAAATGAAGTTGGATATTTTAATTGAATGCTTTTTCAAATAATTTAGTCATAGCAAATATAAAAAGCAGAATTATTAAAAAAATTTCTTATATCCTCTTAAATGAAAAACTTTTTTTAGGTAATGAATTAAAATTCAATATAATTTTCACAATCTAAATTATAAAATAATGATTTATACAAAATAATACATTTGCATTGCTTCTCAACAGCATTTACAAAACCTTCCATCATTTTAGCACTTTAAAAGGTGGTTGTGCAACAGTGATTTATCATTTCATGAGAATTACCGTGATCAAATTATGTAACAACTCCACTCAAAATGAAATTCCATCCGTATAAAATCTTTCTTTTTTATTGTGTTTTATTACATTTTGCTTTTTCTGAAATAAAAATGTTTCACTATTCTTATTCTGAAAAATATCCAATATATTTAAATACTGAAGAACAGAAGCTTGTCTCCCTTGGTATTGGAAAGAATATATTCAGTTTTTTTCGTGGATTTCTTTGCCAGCGTTTATGTAAGATCAGATTTGGTTATAGATATTCCAAATACAGTGTTCTAAAAACGGGATTATCTTAAGGTTCAGTATGCAGTTGTACCCTCTTTAATTTCCATATAAATCATCTTGTCCACCAGCTCGGGAAGATTACTGATATTAGAAGCCTGCTTTATGCCGATGACCTTATTATCTGGACTGAGTCTCCCAAGAAACAGGCTGCACAATTATATAGCCATGGCTAGAATCTGGTACTCGAGATCCTGGAGCAATAGTGTGACGAAAGTAACATGAAGGTTAGTCTTGATAAAAGAGTTTCAGTTACTTTCTATTCGACACATCAACCTTTACATATACATTTATCATATCGAAGACATGCCATTCAGGAAGTCGATAACTTTAACTATTTGGGTGTTACCTTTGATAAAGAGCTAACTTGGAGATCCCATGCCGAAAATATCGTAAATCGAGTCTCAAATAGAATGACGCGTTTGATAAGACTGGCTGGTTCTAGATGGGGCTGTTCGAGTCAAACATTAAATATGACGTATAAATTACGTATAATTATGACGTATTAATTCTACCTATCATGACTTATTGCTGTGAGTCACTGATTACTGCATCTGGATCTGTGACTTTTTTTGACAGAACCCAAAATCAGGCCATACGGATCATCACAATCAAAACAACTCCGATTGATTAAATGCTCATGATAACAAAAAATAAACCCTTAGAGGATATTTTGAAGAAGGGCCCTGTTGCTATGGAAAAAAAAACTGATACAACTACCAAATGGCATTCCCCTTTTGTGCAAACTACATTTGGATTCGAAAAGGGGTTTGAAAACTGTGTAGGGTGTTTTTGAAATAAAACAATTGCTCGATATAGATTTCATCCCTGAACCTCTGGTGTCATCTTGGGATGTATTTACTGATAGAGATTTTTGAATCCGGACTGATCTTACCCAGGTGGTTTCCAAAAGGGAATAAAATACCGTAATATATATATATATATATATATATATATATATATATATATATATATATATATATATATATATATATAT
>JAPDSC010018622.1:0-23935 GCA_026290005.1 Latrodectus geometricus
TTCACGGTATATTTTAACTAGACATAAATATGAATTATTTTTTGTGCGTTTTTTTTTAAAACAAAATTTCTTCTATTTCACATGATTTATTTAAGCACAAAACCACATTTAAATAATATTTTTGATTTGCAAGGCAAATTACATTCAACCATATTATTCAGTAAGTATATGCAATGAAATTTTGAAAAGTAATTATAATTTAATATGAAATTCCAACTTTTGATATAAAGCAAATTACATTTGAATTTCTAATAACGTTTTTTCTCACATTAAAATTCATATCTTATCATTCATACTTAATGTAATTCCTTTTTCTTAATATATCAAAAGAATATTTGTTATAAAATATAAAGATCACATGATAACTTTAGACTGAGTAAGCATAAATAAAAACAATGATGTATTTTGAATCCATAATATATGAAACAGTATATATTCTTTAGCTTATTTTGTTATTTATAAGTATAAATTAATAATAATTTATACTTATAATTGACGATTAAAATATTTTTTATGCAAATATAGTGATCTGTACCTTTCTGAAAAATATAACATTATTTGTATACTTATCACTTATTGTTGTAATTTAATTAACTAAATATATAGTAAAATATATTATTTGCTTAAAATTTCTCACACATACATGTTTAAAGTATATGCATGTCCCCTATTTTAAATCTCTAATTCAAACCATATATTGTAAAGCTACTTATATTAATGTGCTTAAATTTAAAAAAAATGAATATTAAAAATTCAATTTTTGGAATTATATTGTTTGAATAAAATTGATAAAAATGAATTGTTTATATATGAGGAAAAAATACTAAGGACACATTTTGTCATTAAATTTTATTCAAATTTAATGATAGTGTTTTGATAATATAAATACTTGAAAAATGAAAATTCCTAGGGGAACGTATTGTTAACTCATTTCAAATAGAAAAATAATTTAAAAATACAATTATTTTATAGTTTTTAAAATTTAGTTATACTGTTTACCAAGAATTTCGACCTGTATATAAATGGAAATGTATATCTAAAATATGCTAATTTTTTTGTTTAATAAAACAAGATTTTCCACCTGATACTAAACTTATCTAAGTAACCAAAGCAAAGATAACATCAAATAAATTATGAAAGGAACAGGAACATTTAAATGACATTTGACACTTTTCTTTATATGCTTTATATAGTTTATAAACAATTTTTTTTGATTAAAAGCAAAGTTAAAATCATAATTTAAAAGGATATATCATTCAATAAAACTTTTTAAACTTTGATTGAACTCGAATTGAAACATAAACTAATACAAGCACATTTCAAGTAATTTAAATATTTTGATTGTGCAACTTAAAATTTTATAGCAATATGTAAAAATAAACTTTGTAATTAAATTTATATTAATATAAAAAAAACAATCTTTAATGCAAACCTGGTTGCAGCCTTAACTGTCAACGAAATTAAAAATTATAAATACAATATTTAAAAGTACTAAAATATTAGAACAATAAAACCAAATACAAATTATAAATAAAAGGAAACAAATATTCTCATAAATATCCCACAAAAAGTTACAAAGATTTATATTTGCATTAATCTCTATCTTTATATTCAATAAGTTTAATCTGTGTTTGCTGGGTAAAAAAAAAATGTTCAACTAATGAAGAAATTTGAGTAAAATCAATTAGCGATTTTATAAAAATGCATTTTTCTCACTAAAATGGAATTACTTGTAGCATTCAGTGTAAAAAAAAGTAAAATTTGAATTTTACTTTAATCTTCAAGAGATTAATTTTATTTACAAATATAAATTCTTAATTATTTATTTTGAAAAATGGCAACCAAGCAATAGTTTTGTCATCAATTTAGCGGATTCAATTTATTTTATTTCTAAATTTTGCATGGTAATTTGAGAACAAATAAATACACTTAATGGAAAGGCCTTTTGGATAAATAATGTTTATTTGATCCCCTAAATTATTTGTAAACAATTTTTTTATTAAAAAGAGCACTTTATAAATAAACTCATCAATGCAATAGTAGCGATAAATATTATCCAGTGATAAGAAAATCAGGGTGAATAGTATATGTAATTTTTAAGAAGTTTGGAAATTTTGAGCAAAAATTATTATGTATAATAATTTATTTTGTCAGAAAAATATGTTTATATTTTTTATCAGCTACTTTAATTAAATAGTTTCTTCACATTATTTCAAATTACCACTTAAACTTATTTAAAGTGTACAGTTCATTTGCATAAAATAACCACGCAAAATAATAATAATAATATATATTGAAACCCTTCAAATCAGTTTTCTTCAGTTTCTAATTAAATTATAAATTATAATTGATAAATTCTAATTATTAGAGCTGAATTTTATGTTTAAAATTACTATTTAAAAAAATGTGTATTAAAAAAAAATGCAAATTTTACTCAGAAAAGAAGCTTACCTCTATCATTAATTTTCATGTTTTAAATATTTTTACCATTATGACAGTGCAAATCAATCAAAATAAACGGTTAAATTGGTAGGCAAAAAGAATAAAAGGAAGACTATGCTATAACTTTTATTTACTTTACAAATACATTAGAGACTTATAATATACCTGATATCCAGATTCAATAAATTTTATACGAATTTCGTGGTATGAGTTAATTACTCTGTTGATTACATTTGCATATATTCTAATTTAGTTGATTAGTATACGCTTCCATCGTGATTCAAACATTAGATTCAATTATATAATATTGAATAGTTTAACTGTGTGATATTGGGCAATTGGGTTCCCACTGTAAAATTAAAAGAACAATATAAATGTAAATATTTTTACTTAACTATTTTAATGCATTTTTAAAGAAATATTTTATATTTATTTTTATAAAAATATCAACAGCAATATTTTAATAAATTGTCAATTTAATGTATGAATTTTTATGATATCTTGACAAAATATATATTTTTTTAATAATAAAATTTTTTATGTTATTTTATAACATAAATTAATAGTAAATTACCGATATAAAATGATATAAAAAATATGATCACAGATATTTATACCAAATTTGCTAAGTATAAGGAATATATAGAATTATTTTAATTCAAATTCGAGATATTTTACGAATGCAGAAAATAAAAGTTAAATTTTAGAAAACAAAGGTATGGTGTAAACCTGTATCTGAGATAAAGGCTTCTTTATTTGTAATTTATGATCCATTATATTTTTGCTATTTACTAAATAATGCTCAGTTATATATTTTGATTTAAAAATTTTTTTAGTAAGACTAAATCATTATTTATAAGAAATTAATACTACATAAGTTATTCTATATTTAGAAATGCGTGTTGAAATTCTCTATTGTTATGTGAATCTTTTATAAAAAAATTTGGTTTGATCTGGTACTATTTTTACAATAAATAATTAACTTTATGTGCATGTTATTAAATAATATATTTAAATTATTTAAGCTAAAATGCAATATATGAATTTCATAAACTCAATCATAAATTTTAACAAATTTTCCATTCAATTTGTTCCTTATATTTCTTTGAAACATTTTTTAATTATCATCGGTGTTTAAAAAAATATTAGAAAGAATTTAGCTAAATTACCCAATCCTAAAATAATCAAAAATCTAAATCTTATAAGCTTTATAGAAAAATGTTGTTTTATATATTTACATTTCACTAACAAAGATGTTGACTATAAGAAGATAATTAATTATGATATGTTAAAATAAAGATTTACATTTATAATCCATTGATTAAAGTACCAACTAATCACGTGATTGATAGATTTTTAAGAAGTGCAACATTTCTTTTATGCAACAAGACGTGTAACGATTAAACTATCGCGTCTATTTAATATAACATAATAAAACAGTGACCTTCCCTGGAAAATGTTTAATGTCTAAATATTAATCAAACAATATATATATATATATATATATATTTATTAAAGTAAGATATATTTAATAGATAAAGATAAAACAAAGAAAATACTACACAATTTAATTTCAATTATTTTATTTTTGATATTAAATTGTATAGTATCTTCTTTGTTTTATCTTTATCTATTAAATGTATCTTACTTAATTTATTTTAGCATTTCACACAATAGCTGCTTTTGCGCTGGTATGATTGCCTATAATACTTATTTACTTAATATTTATTTATTTAATATTTGTTTTTTCTATACATTGTATTAATTGCTTTATATTATATTATATATGTATATAACATTAACTTTCTTATGCATTAATTATTTTAGAATTTATTGACAAGTTTGTCTTATATTATCAATAAAATGCATTAATATATTTTTCAAAGGAATTTTTTATGCATACTTATACATTTTAAAGTGAAAACAAATATTGTGAATAAATAATTCTTACTTTTTTATGCCAAACGTTTAAATATGAACAATTAAAATTTCTGAACTTGTGTATCTCAAGTATTTGAATTCATATAAAGTTAATATTCAGAGAGGAGTTAAGAGGAAACTGTTAAGCAAGAAATTGCTTATAGGTTTGGTAGCAACAGTGACTTCAATATATTCAGGTCACACGTGAAATTTAATTTGTTGAAAGTAATGCTGTTTATATCCGGTGAAAAGACCCTTCTCCTATTCTTATCCGGGAAGAGAGAACAAAACCACGAGGGAAATACTTTGATGCAAATTTCGGGAAATGACTTTTCCTGAAAACCAGCTACATTTGTTAAATTCTTTTCCTCTGAATCTTCTTTGTCCAGGAAGGAGCACGCTCCCCATTTGACTCGGAATTCTTTTGTAAAATTCTTGTGTACATACTTGTTTGTTTACATTCATTCCACATAAAGAACTGAGATTACTTTTTAGTGAAGAGGAACAATTTGAAGCGAGTCTGTGGAAATGCAGATAACGGAATATTTGGCTTTTCGAAGTGTTTGGGATCTTTCCCGAAAATGAATTCTGATTTCTATTGTGTTTCGTGAATTCACTTTTTTTTATATCGTAAGTTAAAATTAAATATTGTAGCTGAGTATTTGCTAGAAACTTTTCTTGAAAAGAGTAAGGGAATATATTTCCATTTCCTGTGTTCTTTCAAACTCACATTATTGTATACAAATCAATTTTGAAACAAAACAAAGAAAAATCGGCACTTTAAGATAGGTATACTTTTTTGAATGTTTTAAATCTCAGGAAATTTAAGGGAATCCTTTCTGGAAAATCTCATTCTGATGGTTAATTATCAATATAACGATGCTATATATCAGGGATGGCCAAACTTTTGGGATCCCGGGTCTACGCCACTTTTAAAAAATCGACTGCGGTCTACCAATGGTAGTGCTAAATTAACGTACATATTTATTTTCGTTAATAAGACAAAATCGTATATGTAATTTTTCTAAAAAAAACTTAATATTAAAATTTACAAAATAAAAATTTACTGACGAAAATAATCAAAGTATTCATATATCAAAAAGTGACATCCTATTCACTTCGTTTAGTTGAAATTTGACACTGTATATCTGTGATAAGTTTATCATATTGTGGCTGGTACGAGCTTATTGCAGTGCATAAACACGAAATTAAATGCTCATATGTTAAATGCGACCAATGTTTGTTTTTTGTCCATGGTTGATAAAGCAGATTCACAAAGATACCTCGATCCAAAGTATGATATCAAATACAAAATCAATTTCTAAATATTTAGAAACGTTTCTTCCGAATTTAATTTCCAAAAATCAGTATCGCTAAATATGCTCTGGATTCAAGAAATATATCGCATCTTAATTTAATAATTTCTTCCTCGACCGTGACTGATGTGATATCTATTAAATGTCCTATTTTTCAGATACTCCATCGATGTTGACATTTTCAATAAATGGGGAAATATCATAAAATTGAGTATTTCTTTTAACCTAATTAAGTCAGCGAACCTTTTTTTTAAATTCTTCAAACAAAACAAGTAAGTATAAAGCGAAATCTTCGAAGTCTCGATTTGGATTATGGATGCACTCTTCCTCCATGTTTTTGAAGTTTCTCAATTCATGTTTTCTTAATTGAGATGCATACTTTTCTATAGTTGTTTTAATTTTTTAATCACGCTCATCATGTGCGTTTTAGGTTTTAAATCATAGACCTTTAATCATAAATCTTTAAATCGTAAATCTTTGAACAGTTTGTTTTGGGTTTTAAGGCGTAGCTCTATGTCATAAGTCATAAATTAAAGTGTTAATATCCGAGGTTATTATCGAGATGGTCACGTGGACTATCTAAAATGTCTTCGTAATCTACCAGTCGACCGCGGTCGACGACTTGGCCACCCCAGCTATATATCATACATTTTGAAAATTGTACCATTTGTTAACTGAGATTTTCTAAATCTATTTCCAATAATATGCATATTAGAATAAAATTATAATAGAAAGAAAATATTTATATCTAGTAAAAAATAAATATTTAACCTCATTTTAGAGGATTTGAGAAGTAAAAATAACTTCTACTGATGAATTGTTTTCTTTAGCAACATAATAGTAATAAACTATTCATACAAATCCAATGCTTACGAGCTTTATTTTATTGTATAAAATTTTCCAAAACATGTTTTTAATTCCATTACATGATCATTATCAATTGCATTGTGTTGTTATTAGTTACATTGAAAAATGTTTCAATAAAGTTATTTTTTTAAATTATGGTTATTTAATTATAGAATTATAATCTACAATAACTGTATCGTTTGAAAGTCTTACTGATCTAAGTTGGAATGAAACACAGTTTAGCAAAATTTGAAAAATATTAATTAATAATGACGTAAAAAAGCTATACAAATGAAAATAGTTATATCAATTAAAATGACTTCTATTCAAAAAGAATTTTTTTTAAAAAATTAATGAAATTTAAAATTTAATTGAATAAAATATTTATGTGATTTAAGATATATTGTATTGTTATATAATTTTGAATATTTCATTATTAATATAAATATATTATTATATAAAAAATGATGAATTTTTATATTCCTTCTACTGTCTTATATTTTATCACAAATATTATATATGTCTTATATTTTATCACAAATATTATTATAAATTTTTGTAAATTTTTACAATAATTTAAACTTAAATTTCGTTTAACTGGAAATAACATTGAAAAACATTATAAGAGAAAAAAAATTACGTGCAACTAATTTTATCACCTGCTTAACTATTGACATAATATTTAAATATGTGATATTTTAAGGGAAATAAGAATCTATAGAAATTCAGCGAAAACAATATGAAGATAAAAAATTAAAAATAAGGAATTGTACTCGTACCATCAACATAGTATCCTAAAATCTAAATTAATAATAAAATGTAGAATTAAAAACGTAACTATAGCGCATGGTTGGAATAGAACACCTAAAAATCTATTAAAAAATCAATATTTAAGAAGAAAAAATCTTATGAAGAGAAACAGTGAGCAGAATGTATATTTTTAAATTATATAAAGGAATACTTCCCACTGAATAGCATGTCATTTCAAAATTACTTGTTCAGATTCTTTTCTGTTATATTAGCTGAACTGAAACTCAATAATGAATGCGATCCCTGGGATGTACACTACTGGCCTTTAAATTGCTACACCAAGAAGGCGACATGCTACAGACGTGAAATTTATACGAAAGGAAGAAGGTGCTGTGATATGCAAATGATTAGCTTTTCAGCGACTTCAGACAAAGCAGGCGCCAGTAGCGACACCTACACTGTGTTTAAATGAGGAAATTGTTCAGCCGGTTCCTCATACACAAATTGCATTTGAACGTTGTTGGGTGGTGAAAAGTTGTTGTGATGCCTCGTGTAATAAGGAGAAATGCGTACCAGCACGTTTCTGACTTTGATAAAGGTTGAATTGTAGCGTACGGGATTGCGGTTTATCTTAACGTAGTATTGCTGCTCGCGTCGGTCGAGATCCAATGACTGTTAGCAGAATATGGGATCGATGGGTTCAGGACGGTAATACGAAACGACATGCGGGATCTCAACTGCCCCCTATCACTAGCAGCCAAGAAGACAGGCATATTATTCGCATGGCCGTAATGGATCGTGCAACCCGTTTCTTGACCACGAGCCGTGAGTCAAGAAACGGGGTCATTTGGAAGACAACAAGTGTCTGCACGAACAGTTCGATGACGTTTGAAGTAGCATGGACTCTCAGCTCGGAGACCAGCTCGGCTGCGGCTTCCCTTGACGCTGCGTCATAGACAAGAGCGCCTTCAATGGTGTGATCAACGACGAACCTGGGTGCACGAATGGTGAGACGCCATATTTTCAGATGAATCCAGGTTCTGTGTACAGCATCATGATGGTCGCATCCGTGTCTGGCGGCATCGTGGTGAACGCACACTGGCAGCGTGCATTCGTCATAGTCATACTTTGTCATCACCTGGCGTGATGGTATGGGGTGCCAATGGATACACGTCTCGGTCATCTCTTGTTCGCATTGACGGTGCTTTGAACAGTGCACGTTGCATTTCTGGTGTGTTAAGACCCGTGGCTCTACCCTTTATTCGAGCCCTGCGAAACCATACGTTTTTGCAAGATAATGCCCGACCGCATGTCGCGGGTATTGTACGGACCTTCCTTGATACGGAACATGTTCGGCTGTTGCCCTGGACAGCACGTTCTCCAGATCTTTCACCAAAAGAAAATGTCTGGCCAATGATTGTCACCAAACGCCAGTCACTACGGTTGATGAATTGTGGCATCGTGTTGAAGCTGCAAAGTTATATGTACCTGTACATGCAATCGAATCTGTTTGACTCAATGCCCAGGCGTATAACTGTTGTTATTACTGCCAGAGGTGGTTGTTCTGGGTACTGATTTCTCAGGATCCTTCCCGGCAAAATTTTTGAAAATTTAATCTAATTTTATTTTTTAATAAATTTAATTTTTTGAATTTTTAAGAATTTTGAATATATATATATATAATATATTAACTTATAACACTATTTAAGCAATTTATGATTAACTGATTATTTCTTGTATGCTTTATTAAAAAATCATAACTCTTATTTTAAGCTTTGTATAAATTTAAAATATATAACATTGTTTTGATAAAAAGATATGTGAACTTTATGATATACATAAAGTATGGTAAAAATGACATTTCTAAATGTTGTATTCTCTTGTTAAAATTTGGGAACTACAAAAATTATTTCTTTCTTATATTCTAACCAAAAAACATTTCATTCTCAAAATAAAAAAAATGTGAATTTTTTTGTTGTTTCCTTAGAGTGTGATTCTGGTCACTATGGGATAAATTGTGATGAAATTTGTTCATGTGAAAACGGGGCAACATGTGATAAAACAAATGGATCATGTCAGTGTATTTTCGGCAAGTATTAAATCTTTTTTTCATATTTATTATTAAATTAAATTTACAGACTTACCAAAACAATATAAGTTATTAAAATTTGTTATTTTTAAAATCTTTTGATTGTTTAATAAATAATATCTATTGAATTTCGTTTTAAATAATCCGCTTATATAGCATTTTAAATAATTTTGCACTGCAGTAAGAATGAAGTTTAACTTTTCAGCAAAGTGTGTATAGTTAAATTCTTCAATATATTGGGTCAAAATAAAGAATTAAAAATGCATTAAAAATACTTGAAAAATGTTTAATGGCTTAGTATGGTATACTTAAAATTTAAGAACACTTTTTACAATATTCTTTTAATGCAATTTTGAAAATTGGTTTTCAATGTTATGTTAAATTTTGGACACTTCAAAACTATTAAAGGATATTATAAATCTTTAGTAAAACAACAGATAAGCAATTTTCGGCCTAAAATGGAAGAGGAGATTTACAAATGCAATTTTTTCTCATTTTGAAACGCATAGTATGCAAATTTTGAGTTTGACATCGAAAACGAAGATTTAGTTGCAGCAAATGATATTTGGATTTCAACTTATTGCAAGACAAAGTGGAAAAGAAGGCGTTAGATTTCGGACACTTCAAAACTATTAAAGGATGTTATAAATCTTTAGTAAAAATGCTTGGGGCTCTATACTATATGATTGATTATCATAGTCCTTAAATGAATAGGCGCATCGATACCCATATAATAAAAAATTGCGTTGTGGCCGGTCACCTATATAGAGATGAGATCCTCAGACCAATTGTAGTTACCTACGATGTAGCACTTAGAGCTGACTTTATGCCAATGGATGACAACTGCAGGTAACGTCATGCTGATTAGGTGAATGATTTCTTTTTAGAGAAAGGAATCATAAAATTGGAATGATCAGCGTGTTTCCCAGACATCAATCAATGGAACATGCTTAGGACATTCTAGACAGAACACTATAGCAGAAAAGAAAGCGTTAGATTTGGGACTCTATACTATGTAATGGACTATCACAGTCCTTCAATTAATAGGTGCATCGTTATCCGTATAATTAAAAATGGTATTTTGGCCTTTCACGAAATATTGAAATGAGATCCTCAGACCAATTGTAGTTCCCTATGATGTAGCACCTAGAGCTGAATTATAGATGAGAACTTCGGGCAACATCATGCTAATTAGATGAAAGATTTCTTTTTAGAGAAAGGAATCATTTAAATAGAATGGTCAGCGTGTTTCCCAGACATAAAACCAATGGAACATGCTAAGGACATTCTAGACAGAGGCTAGATAGACCTCTTCGAGAGTTGGAAAGAGCTGTTCTGCAAGAGTGAGGCAGAACAACCTCCAATCCCTCATTAAAAGCTGCATTAACTCGCTGTCACAATAGCGCTAAATGTTGCTGGCCGTTGCTAGGGAAAACATAACCCCTGTCCAATAATGATTTTTTTAAAACCTTGTTTTATTTGTTTTTCACATAAAGTCAACTATGGCTGCAAATATAGTATCAATCAACCAAACAATTCTTCAGGTGCAAAAATCAACCCACATCTTCTATATTTTTCATTGTTTTGAGCAGTATATGTATATAAATACATGTACATAAAATATATACATATATATTTATATTATAATTTTATACATAAATAAAAATATATATGTATATATATACATTTATTTATTTCTCTTTCCGTTGAAGGTTATACTGGAATATTTTGTGAAACTCTCTGTCCAAATGGTTCATATGGAGACAACTGTGAAAATTCATGTAACTGTAGAAATGGAGCAACTTGTGAGGTCAAAGAGGGTAAATGCGAATGCCCTCCTGGATACGTAGGAGAATTTTGTGAAGAAAAGTGTCCTGTAATTACTTTTTTCTTATTTATGTCGGATTTTTGAAGTTGTGTTTTATATAGAATGAAAATATGTCAGTAGTCAAGAATTTTATTATTTATTTTGTTTCATCTTCATGTCATTCAAAAGAGAATTTTATTCCTTACTGTAAACAAAATTTTGATATTTCTTACTTTATATTCTTATAACCTAATATAAATTACTGACGTATTTTAGGTTTATATCTAGTAAAGTATATTGTATTAAAAGTTTGTTATGATATTGTGTCGTACAGATAAGAATATTCTAGAAAATATAAAATAAGGAATTCTTTTGTATTTTCTATATTATTCTTATCTGATTAAAAAATATGTGCTTATGAAATAAAAATATAATTTTTAGAACAAAACTACAGTGAATATTGTTAGCATGTTTAAAATATTTGTTTCTGAAAATAAAAGATAAGTTGTTGATTGCACAACAGACAGAATCAAGAAATGAAAAACCTGTTAAATCATGATTTATCCATTTATATCTCTTCTTGACTGGAATCCTGATTTGTATGTAACGTTTTCTTCTATTTTTCTGATTTGATATTAGATTTTCTTTTATTTATGTCATTTAAAAATGTGAACATATCTTTGCAACTAATGCAGTTACACAAATTACTGTACCTTATTTCTAGAATATTTATTTTGAACTTATGATATTTATTTTATTTTAGGCTGGAAAATATGGAATGTTATGCAATATGAACTGTTCATGCAATATTCAAACCACAGAAATTTGCAACCATTTAAATGGAAACTGTCATTGTCTCCCTGGTTTTATTGGTAAATTAAGTCTTCCATAATCATCATAATTATAATATAGAAATTACATAAAAATAAAAATCCAAAGAAATTATAGGAAAAGAAATTATGAAAGTTGGTCTTCAATCCTCGTTCATAATGTGAGTTTGGTTTCATAAGATGTTTACGTAATTTAGAGATAAGTGTTTTGAAGTTTTAGAAAACAGGCTTTAAAGCAAATGTTAGAAAACACACATATGAATTTGTTTTTCAATATTTAATAGAGAATTCTGTAGATCACTTTATAATTTGAAATATTATTTATTAGTTTAAAAAAGTAATTCATGATCTCACTTTGAATGTTAGTATATTAAAAATACTTTTAAAATTTTCAAGTTATTTGATAAAATTTTATAAAAAATAAGTCTTTATTTTTCATTTGATTTCCACTTATATATGAGATCGGTGATGTGCTTGTCAATGTTTTCAATTATAAAAATGTTTTGATATATTATTAAATCATGATATTATGGTAAGTTACTTTTTATTGTTAAAAATAGTTTCCATTTTTCTAAAATATGAACTTATTTGCTTGTCCAATAAAAACTAAATTATACAAAATACAACGGAGAATCTCAATTTCCTATGAAAATCAAAGCAATTGAAATCAAAACAATCATTTCATTCTCATTTACTTTTAATCATTATTTTACTTATTAATGCATGATTAATTTTTTTAATTATACAGATGAAAATTTTTAGCAAACATTTTGCACTAAATATTTTTATATTTAGTGACGCATATGTATTAATTTCGAATTTAAGACCTATATGAATACTGATTTATTCACTGTTGCAATTCATATTATACTTACATATATACCCTTAATTATAACTTTCATACAATATATCATTAATTCTATTGATTATATAACTTTAAAATTGAGATACAGTACCAATTTATATCAAAGAATTTTTTTTAATTAATTTTGAGTGTCTTTGTACAGAATACTAAAGTAAACAAAAATCAAGATAATAAAAGTAATTAAAGCATAAAACCTGTAACCCAAAGTTGTTTTAAACATTTTTTTCGATACAAAAATTTCTATTTTGCTTTTGTTTCGGGTCATATCACAGTTACCAATAAGTTGTACTATATTTCTTTATCACATATTCTTTTATTTTAGTCATGATTGCATAGATAGTAGCTTAGATAAACTTCTACATAAGAAGAAGTATCATTTTGCACAGCTTAAGTTCTTATGTTTACCAGTCATACTCTTGCATTTTTTAAAATTGTTTGTGTTCAATAGCAGTTTGACTGGCTTTATTTTAAGTATAATAGTAGTTTGATAATCCTCAGGCAAAGTTAAACGAATAAAAATTTAATTATTATCAAATATTCGATAAATTACACTCTGCAAAAATGTAAAATAATATTGCTTTTAAACAACGTGATGCCCTTAGAATTACTACATTCAATATAAAACACTGAAAATGTAAAAAGCGAAATATTTTAAAAACCATTAATTATAAATATTAACATGAAATTTAATTCCAAGACTCCTTTGATTAAGGGGAAAACTTTACTTTTATGGTAAAAATATTTTTTTCCGTAAATTCTCATTTCAAAACATAAAGGTTATTAAATGTTTGAAATTATATCTCAGCATAATACGTACAACAATGGGAGGAATACATTGCTTTCTTGAATAAACAATTTTTTAAGAGACTGTTTGAAGAATTTTAATTAAGTACACTTGTCCATATATTTTTTTTGACATGAAATGCATTATGTTTCATTATAAATTGTCTCTTTTAATTTCGCTTAATTAGGAAAATGCTAAAGTTAATTAATATGTTTAAAATTTAAGTATTGTACTTATGGTAACATTTTCTAAAAGTTTTATCCATCTTTTAAATATTCAATAAGGACTTTTTTATTTTTGAATAATAATAAAAATATTTTTAACATTATGTTAATAAATTTTAGTTTTTAAAACTCACTTTAAGTTGCTTATTTCATATGAAATTTAAGTTAATTAAGAATAGATGTAATTATAAACTTAAAAAAAAATATTTTCCTAAAATGCCCAGTAATATATAAAGACATCTTAAAATTAATTAAAATAAAAACTAGTTTTTAAAATTATAAAAAGTTTTTATGTAAATATATGTTTTCGTGTAAATATGTAGTACTATATGTATATTTCTGTACCGCTAATGCTGGTTTTTGCACATAATTTTATTATAAAACTCAAATAGCTAATGTAATCTTACAAATTGTTACGAATAATATGATTATGACCATATTATCTTTAAAATATATAAAAGATTTTATCTCGTAAATTTATTTTGAAAAACGATGCATAATCGTTTTTTTCATTTCATGGAATTTATTCAAATAAAACAAATAATAATGCGCTAAGCTTTAGGTAAATAAACGCTAGGTGGTTTTTTTTTTAAATGATATTACCAATTTTTTAATGATATTATTAATTCGTATCATACATTAAACAAACTCTTGGAAATAAAACACTTGATCAGATATAGTTGGCATAAAATATTATTCAATCTATATTTTATTAAGCATTTTGAATGAAATGAAACTAATAACTGTACCTATATACTATAGATTTGAAGTCATAAACATATTAAGAAGTAGATTAGATAACTATACTAGAGTACACCTGAATGCAGTTAAAAACAATTATCAATTGTTAGTATAATACTCAAATATGTTTGTTCATATCTATTTGCCAGCATATAATGCAGTCTTCAGATGCACCATGAATGCTGACTAAATAAATATAAACAAACTCTATTTTCTATTAGTGAGAAAAATATTTAGATAAAATATTATGATACCCACAATCAACTAGTATAACAAATCATCGTAAACTTTTGTAGAAACCACATCTAATAGTATTTAAGATCTCATACTAAAAATACTAGAAAAATTTCATATCAATTGAATATAGATTTGATGCATGGTTCAAGGAATTATCAGTTCAGTTTTCTTGAAAATTCTTTTGATTTCCATTATAAAAACACAATTCAAGCTTATAATCTAAAGTTAACTTAATAGTTAAATTTTCTCTGCAGAAACTAATTGAGTTGTGACATCTACTATTTTGTTACAAATACTTGGGAAACTTATGTTGAGAAAAAATATATATTGTAATATTAATAAATGATATTTAATAATAAATGGATTATTCAATTTATTTATATAATCACCATTTCCGTATGCTCTAACTGAGGCACGTAAAATCTTGATCGCAATGTCCTCCATATTTCCATTTCAAAATAATACTTCTGTGATTGATAGGTGCCAGGTCTCCTTATTTCCATTTCAAAATAATACCTCTCTGATTGGTGGTGCCAGGCCTGGTGTTTTATCTCTAAATTCGAAGACCTAGATGGTGCTGCCATCTACGGGCCAAGTCGTACCTCCAATCTCGTTAGAGGTTGCTCTGTTCAAAAACAAAAGGCGCTTTTTCTGACATCCTTCGTCCAGTCTTGAACAGGCCGGCTTAGCTTCGCCAAGTGTCATAAGTAATAACAACATATCCCCAAACATCAGAAACAGCATGATTTTTATTATTACGATTCGATGTTAACTGTTTTATAAATATCAGACGTTAATTTACATACCACATTAAAAAATGTAAAAGTATTAAATTTTCTATTTATATTACTAATATATTTATTGATATTGGGAAATTTCTTGCTTTCTTTTTTCTGCTTTGTATAAAATATTTCGGAATTATTCTATATTCAGTGATTCATCAATAGTATTTATTTGAACAGGAGATACGTGTGAAGAAACGTGTGAAAGTGGATTCTGGGGTGCTCGTTGCAATAACACGTGTGATTGTGGCTTAAACGGGAATTGTGATCACATTTCTGGTGAATGTGACTGTCAAGAAGGATGGCATGGTCCGAAGTGTTCTGAAAGTTTGTACAAAATTTTATAATTTAAATTTAGAAAAACTTTAAAAATAAGGCGTATTTGAAAACAAAAGTACTTTTACAGAAAAAGGGTTATTAATAATACTTAATTAGGTAAAAGATGTGGAAAGAAACAAAGTACATTTTATGAGTTATTCATAGTTTTTTGTCATTTAATTCACTCAAGTTTTTTCTAAAATGAAATAAAGGTAAAACATAGAAAATTTAATGTAAGTTAATGTAATTGATTAAAAAAATAAATAACAAATTTTTATAATTCATTAAAATATTTAAATCGTTAGAAATATTGCACAATGATATTGGTATTTATAAAAAAAAAGTAAATTGTTAGAGATGTTAATAATTCACTTTTACTTCTTATTGATTTATTAAATATCTTATATAAAAACAATTCTTTTATTTTTCATTATACTTTAGATGTTAAAATCAGTTTTATGAATTGCAGAACTTTCTTCATTTTAAAACTTAAAGTGAAAAGAAATCAGTTCTCATATTTTGTTAATACACATTTTTTTATTTCTAACATAAGGAATTAAATTTTATTATATTTTACTCCTTCATAACATTTTACGTACAGAAAATATTAAGTAAATAAACCGAAAAATCATTATGAATAACTTAAATGACTTAAATTAATCATTAATTAAATAAATATTGAATGATTTTTAAAATCGTCCCCTCCACAATGTCCAAGAAAAAATTTAGTTTCTAGATATTCTGATTTAGAACAAGTGTAAATTTAAAAAAATTTAGTGGCCTCACTAATTAAAATATTTCATAAGCTCTTCTTGTTTTATATTTTTTGTTTTCAACTCTTGCAAGTTTTATGTAAGTTCGTTTTTTGTAGCTATGGTGACCTACAATTATAATAGGAATCAAAAAGGAAATTTATATCTTATCTTGACAAAAAGGATAAAGTTTATTGGTTTGCTTTTGACTCTGAAATTTTGAAAAATGTTTAAATCTGGAAATAAATAAGTATATATATATATAATTAAAAGTTAAATGATTTCACTCTTCTATGTTTAGTAAACACACATATACTAAACATGATGTTTATTTGCTATTGTTCATAAGATTTTGAAATACTGACAATTTAAATATCCAAACCTTGATTTTCTTTATTGATAACCAAGGATTTTCTTTATTTGAAAATATTTTGATTTAGTATGAATGGTAAGTCTGATCGTGTTGGAACAAATCAGACATCAAAATGTTTTGTTTTTAAAAGCAAAATAAAAAAAAATGTTACATTTCTACTTTCTTGATATTTTTTGAAATATTCCAGCATTTGTCTTTGAATATATCTTATTTCCATTTTCCATTGTTCTTGATTAGAATTTGAATCAAAGAAATGCAAGCAAAACATGAAACAAAACATGTCATCACATAAATATATACATATATTTATACTCGGATATTCTTCTTAGAAATTATATAACTGAATAATATTTTCAGAATGTCCAGATGGGTTTTATGGAAAAAGTTGTAAAATGGAATGTCCAGAATGTCGTTTCCTTTCCGGAACTTGTCATCCTGAAACTGGACTTTGCTTCTGTCCAGCTGGTTTAAATGGACCCAATTGCAACGAATGTAAGTAAATGTACTTCAACTTTAAATCTATGTATGCGTATACAATGATTGTTAAATTTAAGTTTTGTTACAAAAATTCTTACATTGATTTCTTTGCATATTTCTTATAACAGTATATGTTCATAAAATTTTTATAACATAAAGATTTACCATGGATTTTTGTTATAAGAATGTAATAAAATCTTTTCTCTTGAATCTATTTTTAAAAATCTTAAAAAGAAATCATTTAAAATATATAATAATTCTGACTGCCAATCGCTCAAAGCTAAATATTGGAAAATATTAGCTTAAATTTATTATAATTTAATAGCAATATATACTCAAACACATATTTCATGCTTTTAAGAGATTTGTTATTAATTTGCTTTCCTCAATTCAACTTTTTGAGACATTTCCCTGAAAATTTCTAAAAGGACTCTGAAATTATTTAGATTTAATTATTGCATATCATACATACAAAAGATTAAACAGAAAGAATTCCTTAAATTAATATTTAATGAAGAATTGCTCAAGGTTTCATTCCATTATGTACCAGTGATGTTCTTAGCAATCAATTAGCATCTGCAGGCTCCCAAACGCTTACAGTTATTCTAATTCAATAATCCGTTCTGAATAGATATCGGAATCTGTTATTATCATGTTTGCTTTGTAAAGTTAGTCATGTAGGATCCAGATTTCAATGCCCATTAACAATATTAATGATCTGAGCATTCATAACATTATAGGAAGGAAACAGAATGCTTTATCAGCGCAATCACGATGATGAAAACTCTGCATTCACATTATTAAAGTTTAAAATTTAAATACGTAGTTGGCTTTATTTGTGGCTAAATAATTCATTATCCAACAAATTAAACTTATCTTGATATTCAGAATTTTGTCTTCAGTCATAAGTTTGTTTAATCATTCCATTATGACTACCATTGACTGATATTCAACGTAATAATCATATTACGTAGCAAAATTTAAAATGACTCTTACTACTATTATTAATTTTTAAAATGGGACAAACTATCCAAAAATATATTTTCTTTTACTTTCTTTAATTGAAGAATTATAAAATGTATTTCAAAACAAATAATCCTCATTAAAATCAATATTGATGGCTTTCGTTGTTACTTATTTGAGAGATTACTAGCCACAATAACATTTTAAAGATTATCAGAAACATGATTTTCATCTTTAAGCATTTCTGTATAAGGATAACATTAAAATTTAAATATTTTTTCTTTGATTATCAAAATATAAATTATTAAGCAAATTGTATTTTAAATTAAAATCCGTTGATTTGAAAAATGTTTGCACAAACTTCTTCGATTCATCTATTTTTATTACAAATCATTTCTTAGTAAATAAAAAATAAAACTTGTTCAATATTTATATGATGCATATTTCATTTTATAAAGAGACTAGTGATTTAAGATTTTCATTAATATTATCAGATATAGGAAATACAGATTTTAAGATTTTATTGCAGATCTGATAATAATAATGGTCTCAAATATTTCATCAAAGTATATCTAAGCATTATTTTATTTGTAACATTTGAAGATTTTATGATAAGCAGGGAATATTCAATTCAAAATTGTATAAACGAAAATTGCAGATAACGAATTTCTGTTTTGTACTGAAAATTTCTTGATGGTTAACGCTACTTAATTAATCTTTTCTTTTTTATTTTATTTTCAAACAAATGTTATTAACTATAGGGAATATTATAATGAAAAAAATAGAAAATAATATTTAAACTATATTTCTATTTATAGTATAATTTTGTGTAATATGTCAATTAGAATAAAACATCATAATTATATTTTAAAAGCTCAGAAAAATAAATACCAATATAAATATACATTTTGACAAAGTATGCGAAACATTCTGAACCCTCTGCCCAATCTTTATCATCCACAGCTGCTTTAATATGGGAAGTTTTCTGTTTTTTTTTTTTTTTTTTGTTTTTTTTTCTTCCCAAAAGCAGTTAAAAAAAACATATTTATTGTGGAAAAACAAAAACAAACAAAAATTAAGGAAACAAATCAAAATATTTAAGTAAGAGTATATTCAACTGAATTAAATATTTGAAATTTTTGTAACAACATATTGAAAAGTTTTCGCTTTTAAATTTAGATTTGTTAAGATGTTTTAGAATTAATTTTGGTTCGAAAATTATTTTATTTTTTATAAAGTCGAAAATAATTTTGGTTATTTCTTTAGTGCCTCTTTGATTGTTAATTTTACAATTAAATATCATATATTACTTTTCAACTACAACATAAGTCTATGCAACATAAAAAGTTATAAATAATGTCACAAATAACGCAGCATAAAATGTCATAAAAATACATCATTTACATGTGTAATGTAAATTATATTAAATTTAGTCTGTGAATTTTATTTTACAAATTGAAAATTAGGAGATAAAGTTGGGAACTATGCCTATAGTTGTGTACTAAACATAGAAACAATCATAATTTTGTTTTATTTTAATTCTAAATTATTAGAAAGAAACTCATAATTGCAACAAAATTATACATTAAATTTGATAAAAATAGAAATTTTCGCTTTTTATTTAATTTTTATAGTTATTGGCATCATACTTGGTTAAACACACAGGAAAATTGATATTTTAGGCTGAATATTCTCTCTAAAGAAATTCTTAGTAATAATAAAAAAAATGAAGACACTACATCATAAAAATATATAATATATTGCAAACAGCTGTTAAGATAAGAAATTTAAAGCTAAATTATTTGTCCTGAAATGGACTTCACATAGTATTGCTTTAATGAGATGCTGCTCCCTTTTTCTCATTCATTCCAACTTTAAGCCACGCCTTTTATATCAATTATTAGATCAATGATATTAATAAGTCAAATTTCACTTTTTTAGAGCAATAATACATTGATATTAATTTTAATCAACTGATTACCAGCTTCATAGTAAATTATTTGTATTCCATGATTTCAGGTTCTCAGTTATTTGGTATGATTCTTTCCAGAATAATTTACCTTTAACATAAATAAAATAAATATTTTAAAATAATTTTTAAAGAAAATATAATATTTACTTAATATTAGTGTGATATTTATTCCTAAAATAAAGGACGTTTTTCTCATATGAATGCAATACGATTTGATACAGATTTTTGAATCATATAAATTTATTGATACCAAATCAAATACATCATTGAGATTAGCGTTAAGTAGTGTTTCTGGTTTAAATTTGCATAAAAAGAAAGGAGGTAAAATATTTTAGGTCTAAGTGCATGTGTTTTCAGAATTTTACTTTTCCTTTCCTCCGTGAAAGAGTTATTTTTCCAAATCATCAGATAAAGATTTTCCTACTGTTTTAAATTCGGATGCATGCATTCATTATTATTATTTGTTATAATGAAAATAGTTTGGTAAACTTGATATATATCTGGCAGCACAAACAAGATTAAACTGTTAAAAAATTCCTTTAATAAATATGATGGTATATTTTATATTAGCATTGCCCTTAAATTAAAAAAAATAATATAAATAGAAAAAAAAACTTTTTCATGAAAATCAGAATCCTAAAATACTTATCATTAAACGTAATTTTTCATTATTAGAAATGTACATTTTCATTATCAAATTTTTAATTTTCATTTAATTTTATAATTTCTAAGATTGTGTTAATTCTGCAGCATGTTCACAAGGCTGTTGGGGAAGAAATTGCACAGAAAAATGCGAATGTGCTAATAACAGCACTTGTGACAAAGTATCTGGAATCTGTTACTGTTTACCAGGATGGATTGGTGATGATTGTTCAGTTCGTAAGTCTAACTAATGGTTAAAATAGACATAATTAATAATATGCTACATAAAACCATTTTCAAATGTAAAGAAATATAAATGTATTTAGTGTCCATAACAATAAAATTTTTTATTGTAATTAAAAATAAATATAAAAGGCAAGAAAAAATAAATTCTTTAACAACAATACAGATTAATAATATCATTTTTGGAGATAGATATATAAAGGAAAATGAAATATAATTTGGTCTTCCTTTGAAGCAAATATATATTTACGTCACAAAATTGGTTGTAAGTAAAAATATTGGAAGCTATCATTGTCAGACTAATTGATTGGTGAAATCTCTTAACCAAATGACTTGTTTGAGTTTTATTGAATGGAAATCAGAGAGACTGTCAAATACCACTACACTTCAGTGAATTCTCCTCTCTACTCTTCATGTCAAATGTGTACTGCTAGACCTCCTGACAGGTGCTTTTCCACCTTATCACCTTCGCATACCTGCTTTCCGGAATTCAATGAAAGATTCTGGACATATTTTCCCATTAGATGGCTTGAGATAGTTTTTTCTCAAGCCACATTTCCTTTCGGAAAAGACGTTTGACGCATCAAGATTAGTTGTAGAATTGCTTAACAAATGAGCTTAATTTTAATTTAAATATATTTAAGAATTATAATAGAATGCTTAGTGAGTTAAAAATGTTTCAGACTTTCGACAGAAACTTCAAAAAATTAATAATTCACATCATAACATCATGAAGTTTATTTCATTGATTAGTATTTTAAATTTTACATGAAATAGGACATAGTTTACTAATTTTATACAGTTCTTTATTATTAGATAATTACATATTTATAATTATACATATCTTAATGTGTTATTACCTAAAGAATAAATACTAATTATTCACAGCTAATTTTAAGCAAGAAATGTCTTATAATTTATGATTCTTTTACCCCATTTTAGCACCAGGTCTTTAGAAAGCTTGTAAAATTTACAGATCTGATGTGTTAAAATAATTTATAAATTATATATATATATATATATATATATATATATATATATATATATAGTTACTATTATTATATATTAGTTATTTTTATAGATGCTCTATTAATAAACAATTATACATTATATGAGAAGTTAATATATACCTACTGAATTTTAAATGAATTTTAAATTCTAGTTAATATATACCTACTGAATTTTAAAACATTTCTTAACCTGAAAAAATATTAATTTCAATACCATATTTGTTATATACTATTGTACGTTTACAATGTACATCTACAACACATTTTACAATGATGTTTATCTATTTTTTATCATTGTAGCATGTCAAAATGGAACCTATGGATTATATTGCAGCTTTCCATGTGAATGTCATAATAATGGACTGTGTAATCATATCGATGGAAAATGCACATGCCAACCTGGTTGGATGGACCCACTTTGTTCAACAGGTAATCTTTGGAAAAGATGTATTATATTATTGATGAGTTATATAATCCTATCTCATTTAAATCTAATATTTCTATTTAAATCTAGTAGATTTGAGTGAAATTTTCTATTTAAAAATATTTTATAGTTAATTATTTTGTAATTTGCTGATTCAGCTCAATGGTTACTAATTAAAAATCTTAAAAACTCTCCCTAAGGTATTATATTGTTTACCGCAGTATTGATACAAACTTTTGTACTTAATTTATATATTAAAAGATAGAAATTTTGTCGCCTTTTAATATAATAAAATTTCTAATTTAGTGTCATTTTTTAAGTTATAAGAATCAACCTCAATTTTCGTTTGTTTTTAGATATTTTGAAGCTATTTTAATTGCAAAAATTTATCATTTTGACGCTACACATGGTTAAATTCTTAAATCATTGTTTCAATGAACTCCTAAATCAGAGTTATTTCAATTTTTATGGGAAATATAATGTGAAAATATAGATTTGAAATTTAATCACCAATCAAAAACTGCAAACAATTTCTAGATAAAAAATAGTTTTGTAAAGAAAAAAAAATATCTAAATGGTGGGAAAGCTTTGCATACGGTTTTTAAGTGAAAAAATCCTTTAATGAATTATTTATAAATCAGTTAGTGCAAATAATAAAAATATTTCATGAAAAAAACAGTTTATTTTATATTAGTTCATGTTAGCTCAAAAAAAGTCAGGACCAAAAGTAAATAAAAAGGATATTTTCAGGGATTTATTTTTGCTGTATATTTCTTTTTTATATTTCGTAAATTATATGATATCATGAAAACTATTTTATTGAATGAAGTATAATCAGGTGGTGTTTGATTATTTCAAATATAAACAATAATATTTTATTAATTATGATTAATTTGTTTCGTACCATTTAAATGTTCTGTAAAATAGTAAGAACACAATTTTAAAATTAAATAAGTAACTCACTTATTAGTTTTGTTAAATTATTTTTAATTGATTAAATGATTCAAACGTTCCATTTAAAAGCTCTGAAAAATAATAATGATTTATATCTAATTGGTATTTTTCACTTATTGGACACGAATCATTATTACTTTCATAATTTAATGATATATAGTAATGTTGTGAGAT
>JAPDSC010018628.1:0-14322 GCA_026290005.1 Latrodectus geometricus
ATTGACAATTAGTAGAAAATGATATGGTATGACGCATAACCTTTCACACATTTCACAACAACTCGCAGGAAGCATTTTTGGAGGGACTCTGAGCAAGCCTATTATTGCTATTTTCTTATTTCATCTACTAAGTATGGAATTTGATCAGAGATGTCGTGGTTTTCTGCTGGGCCAATCATAACTCTGAAAAGATTAACAGTGTTTTATAATTCATCTGATTTAGATACATCTTATGATACAGTCTTTCCTTTAGCAGAGGATAAGATGCCTTAATTTATACAGTGGAATAGTACAATCATTTTATGAACAGTAGGATATAGTTACTCACTTACCTTATCCTTCATGACAATCCAATTTTAATATAATTGAAAAGATTATGTTCTTTTTCAGAGGACCCAATACAGAATGTATATCCTATAACCGCATTTCTCCCATAGGTTTCACAATATCTCTATGAAGAATAGTGCATTATATTTTCTTGTAAACATTATTCAACGTATGTATGAATCAATTTTTATTTGAACCAAAGCTTTACTACATACCAAAAGCGATCTTACATAATTCTCAAAAAGAATTCTTAATACATCTAAGATGTTTTAATATTTGCATTATTTTGATAACCATATGCCTATAAATTATTTTTAAATGATCATTTACCGATTTCAAAGCAATCCTCTATGCTTATATACTAGTCTACAATCTTTGACATTTTTATGGATCAAAATGCCAATTTAGCTACATGAAAAGAGCTCTGACATGAGTTCTGAAGATAACATTCATCAAAAATAATATTTAAAACAAATTTTTACATTGTAATGCTGATTTCCTACCTATTATTTTACTAAATTCAAATAGAATTAAAATCGCCAATGTCATTATACAAATGCAATCTCTTAATAGTTAAATGATAATTCCAATTTCATAATAATAGGAATCATTTTAGAAGAAGGATTATTTTGAATAGCTTTGAAGAGTGTATTTTTTATATTTTGCGATTTAATTATTTATAAATTATATAAAACTGCTCACATGTTAAATATATTTTTATTTCTTAAATATGACAAAACCAAAACTTATAGAATAAGAAAAGTCTAGTTAAAAATACTTTTTAATCAATCAAGTTCTAATTATTTTGTACAAACATCATTGAAATTCAACAAGTTTGTATGTTTTAGCAAATTTTAGTACTTTTCCTTTAATCTAAAAATATTTTTTTGAGTAAGGGTAAAATATGAAAACTACTATAATTAATGTTTAAAGACTATTTCTTATAATCAGAATTATTTCAGAAAATTTATTTGTGCAATTTCCAGGTACATAAAATTTTGCTATGTAATACAATTTTTTCCTTTATTAATGAATTAAATAGAATATATAAAATAGTAAAAGTTACTTTTATTTGTAATGCAATCTTGTCAATGTGATTTGAAATGAATTCACCTGATACATTCTTGAATCCAGTCTGATTATATAACATACACTAAAACTCGAAAAGAAATTTTCATTAGTTTTAAAAGACATACCATCCTAAAATTTATTTTATTTTTGTTATAAAAATGTTGTATTGTATTATTATCATAAAGAATTTTAATATATTTTCCAAAAGAAATGAAAATGTATCATGTATTTTAAATATAAATTAGTTTCAAATGGATTATACATACTTCAATCATAAATTTATCTAGTCTTAATTGAATTAATAAATATATAATTTCACATGTTATAATATGACGTAATAATTTTAACTATTATGTAAATTTGTAAGTTATAATATGAGTTATTTTCCATATAACTAAAATAATTTTCTTTGCGCTCTGAATTTTCGCTATGAGTCGAGTTGAAAACAGCTGTATGAAACAGAATGAAATTTGTATCAAAATGTCTGTCTCTGGCTTACTTAAAATGAAAGCTTTATTTCATTTCGAAATTTTGATTACAGAGCTTGAAACAAATTCAAGCATTTAAGCTGGTTTGAATTCCCTATAACATCTTTTATGCTGCGATGTAATTAATTAAACGGTGTAACATTCCATTCGAGAACTCTTCACATTTCAAGAATTAAACATATGATTCATTTCATATTTAGACTACATTTTTAGAACCAATAGGAATAAATGGTTACCTATCAGATCCCAATTTTTCTCTAAAAATATCAGTTTATATTTGTACAGATAATTAAAACGTATTTTGTCCATTCTAATGCATGAGTTTCTATTTAATACAGTACGCCACCTATCGTAAATGACTTTGGAGCCAATTCAATGTATCATAACTTCGTAATTAAATTTCCAAATATTCAATTATTTATTCATTTAGAATACAACAGATGTATGTGTTTCAGACTCCACATGTCCAAATAACTGTTTTGATTAATGCTGAATTTATAATGATATTTTCCTAATTTTATTTTTTTAAACCAAAGAACATGTCTTCCACTAGAAACTGGATATAATATCTATAAGTTTACTTAAATGTAACGTGAATATATTTATATTTTTAAAATGTATGAAACATGCATATTACATCTGAAAATATATCATTTAAACAAGATTTTTTTTAGTAAAATCTGGTATTTATCTAATGCTTCACGATTATAACATTTCTTATCTTATTCAATTACTTACTTGTAAATAATATCTAAGGACTTTAATTTTCATAATATCACACTTCAATTACTACTGGTAAGTATTAGGGATATAAATGTTCTTCGAAGAGGATGTAAATCAGAAACTGCTTTATGCCAATAAACTATATTTCATGATTTACAAAATCCTTACTGGAAAAGATCTAATTTTATTTATTTATTTTTATTTTTGTAACGTGTTTGTACACTGATTATATCTGATTTTTCAATATTAGACCTTCAATGATATAAATCATTTTATAAAAAATTATGATGAATTTACAAAGAGCTTTTTACCTATTTTTTTAAAACAAAAATAATTATTGTAAGCATTATTTTAAAACTTTTTGAGATATCATTTACTTAATTACTATTCATTTGTGTATATTGCATTTATCAATTTTCAAAAGGTCAAAATTTAAGGTAAGCATTATAAAAAACATAAAGATATTCAAAACGTAATAAAACAATTTATGATATTCTGCATTCGCTTACTTTTACAAAGAGGTTTTCCAATTAACAAAAATAATAACCATTACTTTTCTTTTTTTTGATACACATACTAACAAATCTTCATTTCTAGTCTAAATAATCTGCTTATTTTTGCTGATTTGGATGTTTCTTATGGTTGTGATTTATGTTTACTTTTTACTTTGTCAATAGCAATTATAGAAGTACAAGTGGGTCATGAAATAGACAATAAAATTTTCCCTTATGTTTAGAAGTATGCTTAAGTCATCAAATACATTTATATGTTATTGAAGTTAGTTTTATTTTTTTCTTATGAAGTAGGAAAAGGATTACAAATAAATCCAAGGGCAAATTTTATGATATGTTTTCGATTATAATAGACAAAAATAAAATTTGATACGTAGTTTTTACATTATATCTATATTCTTATTGGTAATATTTTCTTAATTTATTTATAAAAAGAAACATTTTCAATATATTGTTTAGGTTAATAAAGAAAAATGTTTTCTTATCAACTTATACATTCATATTATTTTACATATAAGTCGTGAAGAAAAATTACACATAAAAGGTGTGAATTGAGAAAGATGGTTCTAATATGCACAAGTATGCTTCAGAAATGTTTTCCCGGAACATATTTTGGATTCAACTCCCCGTGATGACAGAATCAAAAATCTTTTAATGCTTTTGAACTTTTTTAGGGTTAATAATCTCATGGACCTTTTCTAGTAATTGTTAGAAATAGAGAATGTGAAACAACAAATACATTTAGTAATAGTAATTCTACTCATTGAGTTCAGAAGAAATTTATTCTCAGAAGAAATTCATTCATATTGATGAAATATGGATCATTCATTTAAACAAATATAATCAAATTCAAAATACATGACATGATTTGCCAACATTTAAATATACTATCTATTTCGGGAAAAGATCTCTATAAATATTAATTTTTCACACAATTTTAAGATAAATGTATTTATTAATAATTTTCGTATTTATTAACCTTGCTCAGTTTAACGAATTAATTGGAACAAATGTAAACATTTTTGAAAATGTTTTTTAATTGGGTTAGGTTAACTTGCATATACGATATGACAATCTAATATAAAATATGTCATTTTCTAGCTTGAATGTGATTCTGCACTCAGTTTGACTTGGAATCCACTAAATAGTGGAACATAAAATTTTGATCACGTCATCTCGAAACCAAACCTTTATAACTTTCTTAATTATTGTTTTCTTTATTGCGAATTCATCTTACTCACAGGTCTAATTAAAACAATCCCCAAATTTTCAGTGGAATTCATATCAGGATAATTAACAGGCCAATCCAAAACAGTTGATTTCTGTTCTTGAAAAAGAAATCTTTGCCATTTTAGAAATATGGCATGGAGCTGGATCGTGAAAGATACCAACACAGCCAACTAAGTTTTACGTCATGGACATAATTTTTCTTTCAATTATAGAAATGCATTTTGAAGAATTCATTGTGTCTTTAACTGGTACTAATCCTCCAGGTCCTCCAGAAGTAAATTTCCAAAACAATTGTTTCTGAGGGAGCGCAACACTTTGCATAAGATGTTGTTCCCTGATAGATTCTCCGTCGCTTTAACTGTTAAATCTTCGTCGAATTTCTTGCACCATATATTCGTTTCGTAATTGAATTCAACCTTATTCTATTCTGTTTAAAATTAATTTTTCCTAGCACAATCCAAAACTTTTCTCTTGATTGCAGGTGTTAATAACAGTTTCTTATTAGTGTGTTCTTGGAAATCCAACAGCTTTAATAAACTTTCGTCGAAATGTTGATGAATCCATCTTCACCAGTATCTAATAATTCTCTCTGAAGATCTGCACTTGTTTTGAGAGGATGCACTTAAATATTTTCTATAAGAAAAATATTTATTCGAAGTGTGGTCTTGCGTTTGCATCCATATTTACACTTTTATTTTTTGGATCAAATGCCTTAAAATTATTTTGGCGATTAATTATCCTAGAAACATTGAATTTTCCATTTCCTTTGTTGAACAATACCACTCATAGCCAATGAAGTCTGTTGACTAAAAGTAAAAATTCTACTTTTTTTCATGGGTGTGATATCAATTTAAAAAAAAAAAAAAAAAAACACGCATGACACAGAAAATTCATACAATCGACCACTTCTTACAGCAACTCGAAGCCCAACTGAAAAGAAACTTTTCGCTATGTCATAATAACGTGATCAGACCGGTTTAAACTAATTTATAGTGATCGCGTATTATATGCAGTTAAAAACAGTTTAAGGAGGAAAATCTTAGAGAAAGAAGCAATTTTCCTTAAAAAAGTATCTTTGTCCCAAGTAAGTCACCTAATAGGGCAGAACTGTTTTCATAAAATAAATGATTGGCAACATCATATTAGGTGTAATTACCTTAAGAAAATATATACGATTACATGTACTTAAAATGTCTGTCAATAGTATGATGAACAAGAAAGGGGAAAATTACAAAAAACTTTTAAAGAAACTTATAAAATATGAGCAATTATAAATGTCTTTAACAAGATTATATTACTTTATGTTTTGCGATGCGTTAATTGTGAATTAAATTGATAAAAAATTGTCTTACATATATTTAATAATTTAATAAAAAATTGTCTTACATATATTTAATGAATAAAGCAAATTAAAGTGGTTTTTTTTTTACTTTTTGATAAAATAATAAACTTTTTCACACATGATTTTTATATATGCATGCATAAAATGTAATCTTTATCTATCAATATAATTAGTTGAAAAGTATGTGAAGTATTTGTTTATTTTATGTACATAAATATTAATTTCGAACACTTATTTTCTTTTAAAACAATGTAAAAGAATAATATACCGCAACAACACTTGCACATATTTAGTTTAAAATATTATTTAATAAAAATGTTTTCGATTACAGTTACTAAACCATGAAATGAAAAACGAATCTTGTTTTTGGCTTTTTTTATTACAAAACATTCACAACTTATTTTAAGTCAGACATTTTTAAGTTTTAAAAAAATTGAAGTGTTAATTTAAGATTCATCTTCAAACTAATCATAAGTTTTCTCAATTTGTTAATAAAGGACTTGGTATGAAATATTTATCTTAGTAAATTATTCTTGAAGGAAAATCGTCCGTAGACAGTTTTGTGGTTCCCACAAATTTACAAACTTCTCTTTCAGCGTCAGTTAAGAAGTTCCTAATTCTACACTGGTCATTTGTCATGGGTAATTATTATGGACGGAGTAACAGCTTGATGTGTGAATTTAGTAATGTTCGTGCCATTCAAGAAGTAGAATGATTTCCTTATCGTACTTTTTGAAATATTTACGGTATAGTCAATTACTAAGAAGAAAGCAATTTGTCAAGTGATATTTAAAACAAAGTTTAAAATCTCTTATGAATTATAAATTTGTAATCACTTATGCAAGATGAAAATTACGACGGAAACAAAAAATGAATATTTTGCGAAATGTATATAGCAAGTATTTCTTAACAAATGGTATAACACATTTAAGCTATTTAATGGAACAAAAAAATTACTTTATGTTACAAGTAAATGAGTTAATTTAAAAAAGTTAATTATTTTAAGCTAAAAAGTGATATGCTTTAGATTAAATAATTGTAATAGGATATACAGTTTTGCATTGAGACATAAATACAATATTCTAGAGTATGGTGAATGTGATTTTATGATGTCCATGAAAAAGAAATTTCACAAGAGCAATTGTTAACTTCAAAATTAATTTATAACATTAAAACTAATTACTTTAAGTTTGCACAGTAAAGTAAACTTAACGATCATAATGTAAACATATCATTATTGAAGTAATGATAAATTAAAATCATTAAAAAAACACAATCATCATATTTTAATGAGACATTTGTCTCCAACTTTATAACTTTTTGAGTATTTTAATTATGTATAATGAGATTAAATTCTGCATTTTTAGTAGCTTTGGTTTCCTTTTAAGGCATTCAAGCTTCTCAGAGGGGTCAAGACAAAATCTCCAAGAATATATAAATAACCAATCTCACTAAGATATTCTACAAAATTTTCACTCTAATTGCCCACTGAAGAACTAATTCCACTGACAAATTTATTTGTTTTTGATTTGTGAACAAAACTGTATATTCAGCATTCTTGGTGAAAACATTTATTTATTTATTTCACAGAAAAATTATAAGTAAAATAAAATGACGTACAAATGATCTCAACTGTAATGAAAAACACAACAATTTTATGGTTAGTAAAAATCTTACTAAAACCTGCTTTAAATTAAAAATTAAAAATCGATTAAGAAGTTGATTGTATTTTTTCTAATATGGATTAAACTATTAGTATGTTTTGGCGCTAATTAATATAATTATAATGATAATTATAATTGAAATGATAGAAATGTATTTGTAAATTATTATAAACAGAAAACATTCATTTTGTGATTCAAATTTTTCTTGTAGGACAATTTTATTTAAAATTTATAATTAAAAAATATTGGACATTTTTTATGTATACATTTACTCCAAAAATAAAAAAAATCGTTAACTGCCATTTTTTTTTTCATTATGATATTTTGTATTAAATACAAAATAATATACAAAAAAATATATTAAATATAAAATAATATAAAATAATGTACTAATGAGCAATTATCATATTATTTTCTTAAAATTTGATTTTTTAATCAAACGTTTATTTTATTATTTAATATGATAATTTATTATTAATAATGAAATAAATTGTAAAATTACATTCATCTTAGCAACATCAGCTCATTTAAATCAAAGATTATTAAATTTGAAATTAAAATTTTAAATTTAAACCAAATTTAAACAATAATTAAATAGTTTGAATATCTACAAGGATAACTCTTATTAAACATCGTATTGCTTTAAATATTTGCATATTTTGCAAAATTTTATTCGCTATGAAAAAATGTTTCATTTTAACACCATTGCAGCTTCATTTAAATAATATACACGAATATGATTAAATAGTTAACAGGTTCTATTTTTTTTCTAATGGCGGGCACTTGGATGATTAACCGTTTGCCACAACAAGGCCAGAAAACTGCTACTCATTTATCGTTACCCGGTGGGCACATGTGAACCAAGTCATGGAGGCGAGTAGCATTACCCACGTCACACCACACCAAACCCGTTTATAGGGCGAGCCATATTCACCCATCATTTCAGGAAAGGACAAGAAACACAGAGAAAGGAAAGTACATCTATGCCCGAGTCTTGATTCGAACCCAGCCCCTCCCCAACCGTAATCAGGTACGCTAATCACTAGACAGGGAAGGCGGCGTCTATTTATGGATTAGATAAAAAATGTCATTCTATTTATGAAATATATAATAAATGCTCTAGCTTTTTATTCATAACTTCAATCTATTACGTGTCATGTTGTGTATTAAAGCACATCCCTATTATTTTGCAGTGACATTACTTCAAACTATTAAGCCTGAAATCATACTTTATTGTATTTTTCAAAATTTTATTGTGAAATTTATATTTACATTCTTACAAAACATTTAATACCAGACACTTAAATTCTGAAAAAAAGAAATATGTATTAAAAATGAGTGATTAAAAATACAGTATATGTGAATGTTTCAATATTTGTGCATTTATCTACAAAATATAAAAAATAAATAATTATAAATAATTATATTATTCCCTTTATTTTTTTTAATTTTATTTTTATTACTAAATTATACTATGCAGTATATAACATAGAAAATAAAATCTTCTTTAATCAAAGCAAAGAAATACTAAATGTTTTAATTTCTTACATTATTTTTGTTTACGAAATATCAATGTGAATACTTATAAACGAAATGGGAATTATTTGTTAAGTTGAAAATTTATCAGCTACCATAAAACTTTCGTTCCTAACTTTTAAATATGAGTTATACTATTTCAGCAAAATGTTTCCTTCAAAAAAGAACTATTTTGCTAAAAGAAAATTATTCTGCATGTAATTAATCACTAAATTGTAATAAATATTTATATTTTAAAAATAAGTTACTTTTTACAAAAAATGTAAAATGTTATAGATTTTTCAGTAATAAAAATAATGTGTATGAAGTTCTTATTAGAAAAAAATCTGGTCAATGAATAATGAAGCATAAAATGTAACAATAAAAAACTGCAGTAATTTTATACAGTATAGATATATATAAGATATATATTTATACATTTATAAACCAATTGAAAAATATGTAATATTCCCATTTTTAAGGCACTTATCATTATGAAATATGAGAAATAAATGCTTCTGAAATATTTAATGTAGAATATTTCAATTTGAATCCAGAAATATTTTTATTGTGTTAAAATCTTACAATATATATTGGAATAATATTTACAGTTCAAGTGGTAAAATTAAAAATAATTCAACATTTTAATTTGTTTAATTTATTTGTCAGTAAAAGAATTAAGTGCTAAATAGAAGAGATGATAATATGGTAAAATGTTTTAGTCATCAAAAGAAAATCATTATTTGCAAAAATTGTCAAATACTTATTTTATAATTTGTCTTTATTTTTTGTGATAATTGACACAGAGTTGCATTAATCATCCACCAAATGAATTTAAAACCCATTGTATTAGAAACAAACATTTTAAAAGTATAAATAACAATTTAATTATTCTAAAAATTACATTATGATTTGGGTTTTTACCAAAATTTTAATGTGAAATGTTTCCACGAACCTATTAAAATAAATGAAAAGTCTCCACGTACCTATTAAAATAAAATTTATATATTATCAAAATATATGAATTAAGGTTTCATAAAAATGTATAATATTATTTTAACTTATGAAATATTTTCGAATCCCAAATGCCAATATTACATTAAATACTTCATTTTAAAAGAAATAAGATTTCCTTTCATTGTATTGTAAACTTATAAGTAAAAATAATGAATCGTCATGAAGAGAATAAAGGAAATAGGCTGCAATTTGTGACTATAGTTCAAAAAATAATAAAAAGTATAAATAGATCTTTTTAGAAGTAACAACTGTGATGAAAATCATCCACTACTGCTTCAAAAGAAATGAGAAATTACATTTGATACTTGAGAAATTCAGTAATGCGGATGGTAATGATGAATTCCATAGAATCTGCATCGTTTTTATCTTGGATTTATTTTATATTTTTTATAACAAGAGATTTAAGAATTGTCCGCATTTATCAGTCATTCGCATCATCACATTCCAGATTTGTCTAGTCTTGCTATTTAAGATGGACGACAATTCCGGGCAATAAGAAACATGCTGGACTGGAAGTTTCGAGGAAATGGCTTTCATTAATATCAGCTATATTTATCTTGATTGCTATCTGGTTTTTTTTATATATTTAAAGAGAAATGAACTTCTATTTATATGCTTCCTTTTTGGTTCCTTTAGCAAACATAATGTATTAATGCTATACTTCTTAATCAGCTAAATTTACTTTCGAAGTGTTTCTTAAATTATTTTTAGCTGTCGCAAAGAATATCTTCTAATATCAATATAAAATAGTTGTTCGATGATTACTTTTAGTAAACCATTAATATATTTTTTTTTATTTCTAATATCAAACTTAAATATATTCATTATCTATTCGTATTTGGTTTAAAATAATAATGCTTCTATTTCATTGGATTTTATTTTATTTTATCAGCTTAGATATATTACTGAATAATCTTTAGAAAGATAAGTATTGAAAAAATATGTACTTAAATCCTTGCTATTGAGTTATTTAGACCATAGAAATCATAAATAATTTACCAAAAATTATTTATTTATAAAATATAAATTAATTTAATAAAATTTGGTGATTTTCAAACAAACTTTTTATATTGTTTATGAACTAACTCTTATCCCTGTAAAAAAATATTCATTATTGAAGATGATATAAATGTACTAATATAAATTATGTTATTTATTTACATATTTTTATTCTATATTACAACCAAATTATTTTTTAAACATAATTTGCATACATACTTTCAAATTTATACTGCTTTTATCTTTTTAAAACAGCTTACCTGGGCCTCAATATATGCTTTATTAAGACCCTACAAAAATGTTGACAGATATTTCTATATACTATTAATAATTTTAAATGTGAAATTACGCAATCGTATCATATTAGAAACGTGATTGATATTACAGCTTTAAACCACCTTAAGACTTGGGAAATTAGCCAATAATTATTTCTCAAGCATTTAGAAACTTTTTCACAGTTACGGAAGAAGAACGGGATGTATTATTTTCACTTGATTATTTTCCTAAGCTCTAAGGAAGAATTTTATTTCAAATTAAAATGTTTATATTGGGGATTATTGAAAAGTTTCCTGACTCTTCTGCTCAATTTAAAAATATTTTAAGTTATCTTGGATGAAAATTATTTAAAACTCCTTGCTATCTTCAATATAAGGGATTAAGAAAACTGTAGCATAAAAGGATTTTATAATTAAGGAGACAAAACTCTCTATTAAAATTTGCATGATACTTAAATTATATTCATTATTTGTTACATTATATAATTATTTTGCATTAAAAATTTGCAACTTTAAAGCAAACTTATATAAGTAAACTTTGAATATGGCTATAAATTTCAAATGATTCTATATTTTGCTACGTTTGTAACTATCAATAAAATAGCATATTTTATATTTCATTTCCCGTGTAAAAGAATTCATTCACTAAATAAGAAATATAAAATTCCTTTTTCGATGCTAATTGGCCTAAGCACTTTAATATTAAAAGAAATATTTTAGATAATGTATTTTAAAATAACTTTTGCTAAATTTGCGGATATAAAATTAATGTTGAAAATACCTAATTTTCCATAAGACTTTTCATATTATACTTTAATTAATTTATATAAGGAATTATAGAAAAATATTTTCTCTTTGTCCTGTTTATTTCGTTAATTAAGTTTCAATGTATTTTTAGTATTTTAAAAAAGTAAATCTTAAAAAATTCTGATGATTATCTTTTTTTTTTGTCGACTGCCAGCCAGACTGGCAGTATGGGTGCGCTGCTCCACTCTTACAACTGAACCCAATTGGGTGTGGAGCCCGACTTCCTCAGTACACACATGCCATAGGAACATGTTTATAGGGTAGGTAACCATTGACATCCCATTTATACAAAGAAAGGACAAAGACAGGAGAGAGAGAAAGTATATCCATGCCCCGACTGGGATTCGGACCCAGACCTCCCTATCCGCAGTCAGGAATGCTGACCACTAGACAGAGTAGGCAGCGATGATTTTCTTAAAAGATTTGATTGAATAACTTGGGAAATGTAAATTATTTATGTATACTGTATTATGTATGTAAATTATTTATGTATACTGTAAATTATTTATGTAATTGTAGGCTTCATTACTGGGCACTATCATTTCAGGAAACACCTTCATACAATGGGGCTTTTTAAACAAGAACCAATTTGTAGGAAGGGGTAGAATCAGCTCATCATATCCTATATGAGTGTGATGCTCTTGCCCTTACAAGATTCACTACTCTAGGTAATCCATATCCTAAAGAGTTACACCTAAACTCCATTGAGGGCCTATCAGACTTTATAAACAAAGTAGGTGACCCAAGACAATGGAACTAGGAAAAAATTGGGCTTGGAGCATGGTACAAAATGCAACAATGCAGAGGTGCCACATATCTGACAAGCTCAAGAGAAGAAGAAGAAGAAATTATTTATGTAAGTTAAAATAAATCTAATATTCTTAAGATAGGAAACCAGTAAAAATAAATAATATATATAATAAAAATAAATAATATATATAATAAAAATAAATAATAAAAAAATTTATAATACTCAATAGGAAAAGAAAACTTTTTTCATTCAAAATAATATTTAAGTGCAATGAACAATATATTATACTGCCTTGTAAGCTGATATATTCATTGATAATATTTGATTAATAACCTAATTATGAGTAAAAATTATTTAATTTATTTAAAACACCATTTTTTCATTAATTTTCGAATAGATTAAAAATATTATAAAGGTGCATTAATATTTCTTGTACAAAACTATACTTAATCTTTAGGATAATAACCTGAATATTGTAATAATTCAAATTAAAAAATATAGATACTGCAAACACAGATTTCAGTTTATAGAGACACAGAAATGCATAAAAACACTTTACTTAAATTTATGGGAAACGAAGCATTATTCTTTATTATTGCTTAATCCAATTATTTTTTTAACCTTGGTTTGATAAAACATTTATTTGGAGTAAAAATATTTTATAAAACATTACTACATCTTGAATGTAAATTATTAGCAAATTTACAAACACTGGTTATGTAACTAGCGCAAGTTAATAAAGATTATATGAAATTCGATTGTTTAATATGAAAATATTTTTCCTAAACAACAATTTTTAGAGTATTTCTTCCCTTGACAAATATCTCTCAATACATTTATATTTGATTTATATACTACATTAAAAGTTCATTTTCTTCGATACACTTGCTACTTTTTATTCAATCTAATATGTATGCGTAATATATTTTGTAACATACGACAAAAGAACTTTTGTAAGAAAATTTTAACTATAAAATTTACTCTAGAAACAAATGAAATACTTCAATGAAAAATATTTTATGAAACTTTTATAGGTTATTAGCTTAGTAATGTTTGCAAAGGGAAACAAGTAAGAAACAAGCTGTGTTATGAAAAATATTATAATTAAATTCATCAAGTAAAAATTTGCTTCACAGAAAAAACAGGTTTTATATGAGACCTAAGACAAAAAGATTACAACTTTCATAACTACAAATATATAATGATCAAATATAATTGTATCAAATAATAATTTATGATCTATATTTTAACAAGAATGTATCTTCCTCTAATTACTTCTATCATAGATAGTGTATGATAACGTATATATTGAATGAATTCAATGAACAAGCTACTGTTTTTTAAATCCAGAATTATGTGTAACTATATTATATATTATTCTCATTCACATATACTAATGATATTTATCATTACTTTTTATTTTCATTTTGCTACCAACATTTCTTTATGGGGATGCAATTTTATTTTCAATGATAGCATTACTCTTTAAGTAATTTCTAGAATTATATTTCCTAACCATGATTTTTGTTAATTTTTTTATTGATTTTAAATAATACTTTAATTAATGTATTAAAAATTAGCGTAATACACAAAAAGGAATA
>JAPDSC010018631.1:0-53082 GCA_026290005.1 Latrodectus geometricus
TATATATATAAATATATATATATATATATATATATATATATATTTTTCTCTAGATTAGTTCAATGAAAATAGTTTATTAAAATTTTATCTGTTTATCTGGAAATAATACATATTTTCGTACATACGGGTAGTGCATAATTAGTTATAAACCATTATACATTAATTCAGTAAATTATTTTTTTATCCTTAATTTCGATATAATTTTTATTCATTTGCAAAAATACAAAATTTGTTTAAAAAAGAAGAAAATATATAGTAACCTTAAATTTTGAATTTATCGTTGAATTTAAGAATAAAATCTTTAATTTTTTTTAAGTTTTGAAATTCATTAACTATCGTATATAACGCTGATAAAATATTTAAATATTAAGAAATTGTAAAAATCAATTTATAAATAATAAAATTTCGGGTTAATAGCTTTTGCACAGAAAATTTGATTAAATTATGAGTGATATATATAAATATATATTAATGAATGACATATATGAACGTATGGTTCTATATATAGTTACACACACATATAAATGTACTTATATATGAATATTAGGCTACAATATGTATATATGTGGATGTATATACATTTAGTTTAAAAAAACTTGAACACAGAAATTAATTGAGAATTTAGTATATTACGATTTTATAATTTATGTAGTTTGTAAGCATTTCGACAATAATGAACTTTAATGTGTAGAGAAGCTTAAGTTGCTCAACTGACAAAATTTATAAGAGATGTAAAGTTACATTCAAATGTATTTTTAAAACCGAAATTCCAGTTTTCATATTTTAAAGTAAAATGCTTTTGAGACCTACTGCAATGCACTATAAATAGTTAACTGAATTCAAAGTGTCTTAGACTTTAAGAGAAGTACATTCACCGAATGAATATATAAGGTAGCATTGTTAACCCAAGTCACAAGTTATTTGCGAAACCATGAGGTAGACAAGCTCAGGTACCACTGCGAGAAACAAGTTTTAATTTTACTCCCCAATTTTTGGTAACAATGGCTGTTAATGACAAATGAACTTAGAAAATTATACGGTCAAATGAAACATACTTCTCTTCAGATAGAGCTGTGAATAATCAAAATTACTGCATCTGTCGTGTTTCACTTATTTATCTCCTGTATCATCATCCAATCAATTTTGATTACATGATGTCATGTATTGAAGATCCTGGGATATTTTTCTTTGAAATCCTCATCTTGAAGATTCTAAAACGTGTTCTGTTATAAATTTATGATACAGAAACATCTTTCAGCAGCATATCATTTTGCTTTACCGGAACGGAAATTTTGTAGAACCCTTATTTCATGCAAGATAAAGGAACTCTCTACATTGGTCACAGGTGAGCAACGTTGGGGAGAATTGAGCAATGTACATTCCTTTTGTCAATATTTGGTTTTCACATTCATTCAAATCTTTATGATTTCTGAATGTGGAGTATATTAAAAAATTATGCTTATGGAGAAGGAATTATGATGTAACCTGATAAAAAAAATAAAACTAGAATATCACGCGATGTTGCTAAAATCCCACGAGATTCCTCGCCCTGCCATTGGACATATTACAAGGAGCTTTGAACAAGTAATTGATGTAAATGTAGTATATGTTGGGCTCTTATTTTAACTGATAAATTTTAATAATTATTTTAAGTTCTTCAACCTTTTCCAGGTTTTCCACCGATGGTCAAACTTGAGTAATTTATTTATTGCAGAAAACTTTTCAGCCATGGTCTCTCTCTTTTTAACATATATACCTACTTCATAAAAATCTAATAAACGAAATGAGGTTTTTATTATTCTGTAATTAGTAACTTCATGTTTTCCCCACTCACACACATCTGTGTGTGTGGCTGAGTGTTTTACTAAAATGCTTTAAATGTTACTGAAAATTTCAGTATTGGCAATTTCTACAAAGGTTTTTATGAAGTCTTTGAAATTACAAATGTAATTTTATTCACGTGTTAAAATAAATTACTGCCATATTATAGAGAATTAACCAAAGTTTATTTTTTCTCCATATTCTGCCACTTAATAATTAAAAACGCCAGTATTTAGCTTTAAAAATATAGGTTAAAAACATAGTGATAAATAATTAATTATATTATTTTGAAGTATTTTGTGTGTGTGTGTGTGTGTGCGAGGTAAGTTCTTTTTCTTTATAATATCTTATAAACTCACACATTTCAAAACATTGGAAACTTATATAACATTAATTATTCATATATAAAACAAAATAACTCAGACTACCGCATTTACAGGGTCAAAAAGAGCAAATGTCACATATTTTGTTGTTTATATATTTTTTAAAATTCTAACAGAATCGAAATAAAAAAAATTGTTCGTTTTAAGTTAAAGTTCCTTTTTATTATACGTAACGTATTTTCAATGATGAAAACCATTTTCTATTTCGAAACTTTTTTTCGTATCGGAAAGTCAATAGTTTTCCTCAAGTTATTTGTTCTGTATTTCTTTTCTATAGACAGTGATTAATGATTTGACTTGATTTGATTCGATTATTAAGAAGATATATCGTTAAAAGAAGATATAACGTTTGTTTTGTTTTCATTTTATCTCAGTAAGAATTTGATGAATTATATAAAATCTGTTGAAAGAAAAGTTTCTCGAGAGTAGATTTATTTTCAGCTATTTTCAACAGCAATTTGAAATACACATATAAGTATACTTTTTATAAGAATAAAGTTAAAATAAAGATAAGGTTTTTAACTACCAAATCCTTTCTAAGTTCATTAGTGTGAATACATCTAGATCTTAATAATTAAAAAAAAGATGCTATACTTGTTAGAAATATATTCAAAAATCAAAAATATATTTTGGTTCTAATAATACAAACAACCTTTGATCATATATCTTGTAGTATATAAATTATATATTTATTCACGCATAAAACAACATTTTCATTAATTTGTGTTTGAATGAATACAAAAAATATAAAATGCATTACATAATCATATATCCATAAAATTAATTAACATTAGAAACTTAAATTAAAAACTGAAAATATGTTTTGAAAGAGTCTATGATTGATTGCAATATCATTAAAAATCGCATATATATATATATATATATATATATATATATATAATCATTATGTTTTTATTTTTTATTTTATTTAGTTATTTTATTCGTATGATAAAACTTCTAAGTATAAGAAAATTTCCTTTTCATTCCAAAGATTATGGTAATATGAAATCTGAATGAAAGTATAGATGTTAAATGGGGTTAGTTTAATTACGATTTCAGTTATTCATGTAACAATAAAAACCACAAGCATAATATATTAAAAATGCTTTTTGCACAAAATAGATAATATATAAAGAAAGAATGTTGAATTAAGGCAGAAAGTTTGCATTAGAATAATTATGGCTTTCCCATAAACATAATATGTAGTGAATTCTCCTGTATGATATAATTCAGTCGAATATGGTTATATAGTCGAATTATATGTTGTCTAATATAGTTATTTTATGAAATATGTTATCTAAGTTTACTTAAAATGGTTTCATTACATTCTTTAAGTATGCAATTTTTTAACTTTATATGACAATAATTATTTGGCTCGGTGCTTTTGCTCGGTTTGGTAAGATATCATACTTGTCTGAAGCACACTTAAAATTTGTTGCAATGCTTACGCTGTGCCCATTAGAATATTTATTTAGGTACTCAAATTTTTATTTTCTTGCTCATTACACTTCAATATGTATAATATTCTAGAAATAGTGTATTTAAGAAGTAATATCAAAAGTGCTTTGTGAAAAATTACTGATGTTTAGAAAATTTAAAACAGAGTTGATATGGTTGTAGATAGTAAATTATATAATGAAAATACTCCTGAAATATTTATCCTTACAGTTTCATCATTATAGGAATTCCTGACTTTTAGCAAGCATACAATGCACAGTTTCTATTTCAATTCTATTAATTCTAGAATGTCGAATAATTAGGTGGGATGTTTATATCATTAGCCTAATTTCAAAATAAACAAATTTTATTTACAGTGACCCGGTTGGATAAACATCGTTTCCCGTTTTCGGAAGATAGTGAGTTTGAATTTCAACCCAACCGAAGATCCTTCGCATTTACTAATGACTACGTATAACTAGAGCACGTAAAATGCTGTGGTGGCAATGTCTTCCTGGTGAAATGATACATTGGGGATGACAGACAAAATATGGTGGTCTTCTACTTCTAAATTACAAAAATCCCTTTTCAGGGTTACGACGGCACACCCACTACGTGTCCCACTATTTAAGATGCCATCACTTCTACCCCGTGTAGTACTGAAAAGCCTCTGGTGTTCTGTATTCTCATGTTTTTAAATTACGAAGACCCTTCCACTTTTGCACATCACGATTTTATGCTCATTGTGTACTCCACTATATAAATGGGATATTATTTCTAGTTCCTTATAATGGTAAAATTCCAGTCACCAAGAATTAGAATAAAAATAGGAAAAATATTCAATGTGTTTATATATATATATATATATATATATATATATATATATATATATATATATAATATCATTTGAATATTTTATGATTCATTTAAGGTGAATGTTTACAGAAAATTTAAAAAAAATTTAACTTTATCTTAATATTATTTTTTATAAAGAGTGATCACACTACGCACTTAAATAATTCACAAAATTCATAACCTCGTTGAAAAATACTCAAATATTAATATTAAATTGTTATTCTAAGTTAAGATATTAAAAAATATTAAAATACATCATGTAAGCATTAGTTTAATAAAAGCCAAAGTAATCAAAATTTATAATTTTATTATGTAATGTTTAATAAAAAGTGGTGAGTTAATCAGCTGAGAGGCCTTGTAAGAAATTATGCAATTTTGAATCTCTTAAGAGCTCAAATGTAAAAAAAAGTCTTCACACTCTTAGTAATTCATTATATTTAAGTAAAGAAATTCTAATTGCGAAAACTACATCAGGTGATTAATATTACACTAGTTAAATAACCTGCTTGTCTGAATATAATAAGAAAATTTGTGCGAGAAAAAATTTAAAATAAAAGCAAAAATATTAGTAAAAAGGAGAGGATTTCCACTGAATTCCTTTAAAGGATAAACATTGATATTGTTAACAAGAGAAAAAAAATATTTGAGATTGAAGAGTGTTTATAAGAAATAAGCTATGAAGTTCGGCTTTTATTTTATGAATTATGTGATGATATTATTTAATGATGTAAAAAATTTTGTAGCTAATTCAAAATTTTTTTAAAAATGGGATTATTTCAAGGACGCTATTTTACCGTATTATCTATTAAGCCTGTATTGTGTTAATCAGATGTTTCTGAATATTTTATAGATCTTATAAATTTTTATGTGAACTTTCCTTTTCTATGAATATAAATTATTTTTATAGAGTTTAAATAAGAAATGAATTTATTTTTTTGTATATGAAAAATTCCGGAGATTTCGAAGATAAAAAATTAATTTTTCTTCTACGTTATTTGCTAAGTTCGTTTTTAGATTTTTCTCTTTTATAATAACTAATTTCATTTTATATTTATACGAATTTCTAGTTTAAGGGAATTTTATTATTAATTAATTATTATTAATTATTTTTTTCCTGAATCTTATAAATTATTTTAGTTAAAAATTTTATGCAGTAAATTTATTAATATATACGGTTGATGGTTAAAAATAGGACAATAGATCTTATTTTTTTTGGAGTACACTTTTAAATTTAGCCGTTAGCAATCAATAACTAAAGATACTGTTGTGATGTGTACACTGTTGTGATAGCGCGAGCTGTGTTCTCTTTAACCTCACACTACAGTTTATGAGTGACAAGTAATTATTTGTGATTGTATCATCATTATTTATTGAAATTCCTTGATCCTTGTATTAATTAACATTTTTAAAAAATAACCATAGATTAGTGGACAAGAGATAGAGAGAGAACGTGTGAAAATTTAAACAAAACACTTTGGAAAAGTGATACATTGGGTAATTCTAGAAATGGCATATCTGAAAATTCTGTACGAAACGTTGAAGTCGAGTGGGCAACAGTTCTTAAAACAGTCCTTAATACTGTGATGAATATATAAAATATTGACTTTTGTATATTGGAGACGAAGACTGTTTTAAGTCTTGAATGTATTTTACGCTTTTTAAAAGCTATGTATAGAATTTTTATTAATTTTTTGACATCTGCATACAAAGTTTAGGGATTATAAAAGCAAAGATTGCGATCTTTTAAATGTTCAAAAGAGCAAAATAATGTTTCTTTATCATCTTATATTCCACCTGCAAGTAAGAATGATGAATATGCAGCAGATATTAGTTATTGTATTCGTTATTACATCACCAAATGTAGTTACAGTCATCAAATAAGACAGAAATCAAATTTACCTTACCTAAAAGATGCCGTGGATTTTATAATTGACCGAAATAATATCTAAATAATTAATTACATTGCTCTTTCAAACAAAATGGAATGAAAGAGAATTTAGAATGTCCAAGGATATCGAGGAAACAGTGTGATAGAGAGAATAAAAAAATAATTTTTTTTCAATTTACGTAGATGAGACTAATGACGTAGCAAACAATGCTGTAATGCTTGGTATGTTAAAACAGTATTTTACTTTGTCATTTTCTTTTAACACACAAAATGGGTGAAAGGCTTAAAGCTATTGATAATTATTTTATATTAAACTGTAATAGAGTTGGACAAACTATTTTTAGTTTACATTGATCAATGCCACGTTTACATATTGGTCTTCACGGACATGTTTGAAATATGTTCTAATGTAATTTGGATCCACTCTGTATCAATAAGCGAAATTAAGTAACAAAATGTGCTTCAGAAGGATTGAAGCTCTTTCCCAACCATGTGTGGTAAAAATTGTTACTTTTATAAAAGAAAGCTCCACAAAAACAACAAGTTTTAATGTTATGTTCACAATTTTCTAAGCTTTCATTCAGAAATGAGATAAATATTTCCAAGCAAGTTGCTAATCTATTTATGTGGTAAAAATTGTTACTTCTATAAAGGAAAGCTCCACAAAGTCAACAAGTTTTAATGTTATGTTCATAATTTTCTAAGCTTTCATTCAGAAATGAGATAAATATTTCTAAGCAAGTTGCTAATCTATTTATACAATCTTAGAAAAGAAGTACAGTTTTTTAAGCAATCCTTTTGATCTTTCTCCGTAATTGTTTGATTTTACTTGGCTTCAGGCACTAACATATTATATTTTTTGCAAATGAAAACTTAAATTTGACAATTTTTTTAACATCTAGGTATTTGATGACTATGATGATCTTTAATGATAATGAAGAAATTGAGAGTAGGATTAAGAAATTAATTCTTTGTAACAATATATCAAAAATAATCAGAAGTATTCGAAAATGAACATATTTTTTGTTTGGAAATAACGTTAACCTGTATCAAGACATATGAGAAAATATAGTAGAACATTTAACAAAATTAAAATTGTCATTTATTTCTCATTATTCATTGAATATTTACTCTTTATTGATTTTATTATTTTTCATTGAATATTTTCTAAAACCCGAAAACACAAATGATACTTTGGTTTCAAACCCTTCCCATAAAGAATGTTTAGATAAAGCGGTAACAACAAAATAACAAGAAAATTTAATATAATTATCACAAGAAAGAAATTTACAAGAAGAATTCAAATGCCATAATCCAATTAATTTTTGATCAAACATTGATAAAGAATACGAACAACCTTCTGAGACAGTTTTTAAATTAATACTGCCGTTTATTAGAAAGGAGTTGTAGAATTTTCGTCATATATTTTTTTAAGAAATAAGTTTACAAGTAGAGTGGATGCAGCTACAGACTTAAGCATATCTTTTGAGCTAAATTTCAAAACATTATGTTCTTTGGAACACTCACAAAGATCTCATTAAATTTATCTTATAAAGTGTTTATTAGAAAATATTTTAATTGGTTTTTTATATAATTTTGTGTTTTTATTCAAAACCAATTATGAATAAATAAAATATGATAAAATAATAGATAATATAAAACTTTGCTTTGAATAAACACACACATATTCATTTCCTAATAATCAAGAATATTGAATATTCGACACATTTTTGTACTTAACTATGAGATGTTTGTTTCACACACCACCGTGAGCCCTTTTCTGAAAAATCCAACTTTGGCAATAAATACATTACATGATTTTCTTATTGTTTTCTTTTAAAAAATCTGCTAGTCAAGTTATCAGTAAATTAAATACTTATAACAATATTTATTCTTCACCTAAAGATTAATTATATTTCGCATATCTAGATGTGTTTGAAAAAAATAACACAGCATTTATAATTTATAAATTTTGTATTATGTTCAGTAATGTTATTTTTAGAAATGAAATATTTATGCTACATGTTAATGTTGTTACGTAAATGATGTTAATGTGCAATTTTGGAAAAAATATAAAAAAAACTGTTACAAGTAAAATAGAATTTTCATGTATTGAATTTTTCATTCCACCTGTAATTAGAACAGCTATAGCTAATTTATACAAAATTATGAAACAAATTTTTGCAAAAATATTTTGAAATATAGATAAATTCATTATTATGTGAATTAAAAGTTACAGCAATTTAACTATAATCAAAAATAATTTATCTAATCAAAACAAAATTTATAATGATAAAATCTTATAATTCTAATTAATGTGACACATTAATTTAATTAATAAAAAGTACTGAGAAAAATATATAATATAAATACTGAGAAGTTAAACTTAATTAAATATTTAAATACATAGTAGAAATTCAAGAACAAACTTAATCTGAAAACAGGTACTGTAAAATCCTTTTGCACATACGATGAAAATTAAGTTTTCCTTCATTCGTGAGATATTTCCTCAAAAGTATTTTATGTGATTTAATTTATCAGTAATCTCTCTCTTTAGAATAAAAAAGCTTAAAACTTAAATTCCGAATTAAATACCTTTTAAGAAATAAAATCACTAAGTCTGATGCTCTTATAAATCAACTGAAAAACTTATTAAAAGCTTTTAGAAATGATTTTCTTGCTTATATTTATGGCTAGTTCATTAATGAATTATTATAACTTTTAATTATATATAAATAGTAGAATCTATGAATCTTGTAACGCAGAAGAGTACTGAATTCACGCATAATAATTATAATTTACTAGAAGTCATTTTATTGCTGCTTGAGTATTGATGTTGAAATCCTAGATGAAATGCGTAGAAGAATATAAAAAAGATTTCTTCTAAGACAGGATTTCGTTTCAATTTTGAGTGAAAGTTGCTCACTAGTAGTACATATAGACTACGACAACGGGAGAATTTCCTGTTTCATATCGTTTTACATCGTATATAATCCTCTTAGGTTCTAAGCTTAAGCCTTTTCTACTCGCTTTTATTGGGTTTTATAGATGAAAGCCGTAGATTTTATAAGAGTTTTGAAAAAATATTTCTATAATCTGTCCAGAAGTTTTTGAGCATTTTAAGCAAATGAGAGTTTTATTTAGACATAAGATTTTTAGTGGGAGAATTAGTATGTTTTTGCATAAGATAATCTTTTAAATTATTTAATAGATTCTTCAGTGCTATTTAAAACGTTAACAAAAATTTAAATATGATTAATGCAAATTCTATTTAGATACTTAAAAACCTATTTTTTTAATTGAATTTTGGCTTAGCAAAAAAATGAAATTTAAATTTAAGCGGAGTTACAGATTTTAAAATGGAAAATATATCTGATTTGAAGGAAAATCCATTTAATTAATCCATTTTGTTGGAAGGCACCTCAAATAACTCATGAAAAGATGATTAATAATGAGAAGAAATGATTAGTAATGAGAGAGAAGATTCAAAGTAAATAATGCTTCTACAGCTCAATATAATTGTTTTTTGTAAGTAATTAACAAATATAAGGTAATTACTACTTACGAAAATATGATGCAAAAATATATTTGTTGCATTATATTACCGTATCAAAAAATGAAATTATATGATACATATTTTTCACTCCATTAGATCCCATGTAATATCAATAATTATTTTGTCAATCACTGCAATGGAAGAAAAATGTAAAAATGTGTTCATTTTGGAAGTGATTAATTTCAAACTCAAAATGCCTTTACAAAATTCTTCCCTTGGTTATGAATTTTTCGTTGGATTATGAATAGTATATAATATATAGTAATATATAACAATTATAGAACGTAAATTAATTATTTAAAATTTCCTTCTAACTAATTTGAAAATATCAATAAATTTATCTAATCAAAACTATATCTGAAATCAGGCAGAAGCAGATCAAAAAGCACTTTTCATTTCTGAGTCCTTGATAAAAGCCATTTCTTTGATATTAATTTTTAATATTTTTCAAAATATTGATATCAAATAATCAATATTTATTCAGGTAAAATTTGCAAAAAAACTATAGAATTAAAAATAATATTTTTTTTTAGCAAAATATTTCATTTAATTCAATTCTGAATTACCAATTTCTTTTTGGAAAAATTTAATGAATTTCCAAAAGGGATTTTTAATTTTAATATCTTAAGGTATTAAGGAAAGCGATTGTTTTTTTTAGAATTTTGGTAAAATGCAGCACAAATGTTTTTTTATTATGATTATCTATTAGAAACTATAACTGATATGCATTTCAAAAAAATATTTGTCTTTGAGCAAAATTTCATATATTTATAGTAAACTATTCAGTTATAAGTTGATATATATATAATTAAAATATTTTATCACCTTTGCTATTTATTAATTTATGGATAAAAAAGCATTTACCCATTAAGGTACACTAATGCGGCGCATACCTCTTTGATAAAGGGGTAATGTACTTGTCAAAATGAATTGAGAAAGAAAAGGCGAAACACATGTTACAAATAAATAAAAAATTAATCGCTTTTTTAATAAAAATCAGGTGGAATTTCACCACTCTTCTTTTTAAAAGTACAATATTGATGTCCTTCCGCTAAGGAAAATGGCTTCAAGTACTACAACGTTAGAAAAATAGCATACATTTTATGATGTTTTTTTTATTCTAGCAGAATTTTGACGATTTTAATTAACTACTGAAAGGAATTTCGTAGCGCAAAAGAATTAGTAGAAAAAGTCTTTAAGGTGACTTTTTTCAAAGTTATTGATCGGTTCGGCATCTCACATGCAACATGTTATCGATTGGGCATGCATTTTGTTAATTAGCTGCCTTAAAAGCACTTGTGGAAATTAAATTAGTTTACTTTTTCTTTTAATTTAATCTTTTCTTAAGACAAAAATAGTGATTAAGTTTACTCTCGTATGTACATTAGAAAGATGTGAATTATGTTTTCGGCATCTTTTTAAAATATTGATTGCATTAAGCAGCTCTTTTAATTATATATTTTTTTCAGTAACGTAGCTAAATTAGTTATACTGTGCTATCATTAAAAATATTAAATGTAAAAGAATTCATAAATACATTAAATAGTAATATTTTTAAGCCTCTGTCAGTATCGAAAAGAGTAAATAAAAAGAATCTAAAGTTATTAAATAAACTGATATTTTTAAATCTTTCTCTGATAAAGTAAAGAAATTTACTAATATTATCAGAGATTATTCTCATTCGCAAATTACAGTGATAGGAAAAAAGAATAAAGTTCTTTTTTGAGGAAGTTTAATCCATCAAACAGAACCCATCACTGTTTAATTTTTAAAATAATCACGTAATGTTTCGTTAGTTAATTAATTTTTAAAATTGACATTATATTTAAGTACACTGTTTACAACACACTTTGCTTTGGTGTTCTTTGATTTCAAAGCGTACTGTAAATGGGAAAATATTCAAAATGTTTGATAAATTTAATGCAGAATTATCCAAATTTATGGTTTGAAATATTCATATTTATTTGTTTTAATGTAGAATTTAAAATGATTTTTTATTAATCCCACACATCTGTTACTACAATAAGTAAAAATAAGTTTTTGTACGATGAAAGATTTTCACGTGAATTTTATTAAATTAAAACAATTAATTGGGTTTTAAACAGTGAGTTTAAAATAATTATTTTTCTTAATATTTTTAGGAAAAGATATTAGCATAAAATGTGTGGCATAAAAGTTACAACATTAGCAGAACAATATAATTTAAATATTTATACTACTTTGACTGATGATTTAATGACTGTGAAAATTAAAATTATGAGGAAAGTTTTATATTTGGTAAGGTTATGACAGACATTTTTGGAACTCTCTGCTAATATGCTTGTAGCTCACATTGAAGAAGATAACTGGAAATGATTTTTATTTTTTAGAAATAAACACACTTGCCATAGGAACCCGTTTATAGGGTAGGCAGTCATTCACACTTCATTCATACTAGGAAAGGACAAAGACAGGAGGGTTGTTGATTGGTTGGTTGGGTTTTGTGGCGCAAGGAAGCCAGGAGGGAGAGAAAGTACATTCATGTCTGAAACAGGATTCGAACCCAGACCTCCCTATCCGCAGTAAGGTTCGCTGACTACTAGGCAGAGTAGGTGTCAGTATTTGTTCCAACAGCTATGAAATATAAAGAAAAGTTGTTAAAATGAATTATATTTCATATAAGATTCTCAGATTTGAAACTTAAAAGCATAATTTTACGTTATGGGACAAGTAAATTATTTCAAAATATTATTGAATTTCAATGTATTTTGATTTAAATTTGAATTCGTAAAATATTTAAGAACTGCCATCAATGCTATTTAAAAATATGTAGTTTTAAACGAAAAATTTATAAAAATATGAGATTTTTCAATGTTTTTAATTTAAGCATTCTGAGTTTATACTTTAAGCATATAAAAAATTTATTTAGCCTAATTCTTATTGCTTAAGTTAACATTAACAATATATTCTAAGACTGTTAATATTTATAGTTTGTTTAAATTACGAATATACACTACTGGTCATTAAAATTGCTACATCAGGAAGAAATGCAGATAACAATATGATATTTATTGGACAAATATATTATACTAGAAATAACAAGTGATTAAATTTAAAAAAAATTTGGCTGGATAGATCCTGAGAAATCAGTACCCAGAACAACCACCTCTGGCAGTAATAACAGCAGTTATACACCTGGGCATTGAGTCAAACAGAGATTGGATTGCATGTACAGGTACAGATGCCCATGCAACTTCAACACGATGTCACAGTTCATCAACCATAGTGACTGGCGTTTGGTCACTATGGTTGATGAACTGGTTGGTCACTATGGATGATTTGGTCAATGGTTGCCGAGTGACTGGCAGTCGCTCGGCAACCATTGACCAGACGTTTTCTATTGGTGAAAGATCTGGAGAACGTGCTGGCCAGGGCAACAGCCGAACATGTTCCATATTAAGGAAGGTCCGTACAATACCGGCAACATGTGGACGGACATTATCCTGCTGAAACGTAGGGCTTCGCAGGGCTCCAATAAAGGGTAGATCCACGGGTCGTGACACATCAGAAATGTAACGTGCACTGTTCAAAGCACTGTCAATGCGAACAAGAGATGACCGAGACGTGTATCCAATGGCACCACATACCATCACGCCAGATGATGGGCCAGTATGACGATAACGAATGCACGCGGCCAGTGTGCGTTCACGACGATGCCGCCAAACACGGATGCGACCATCATGATGCTGTACACAGAACCTGGATTCATCTGAAAAGATGACGTCTCGCAATTCTTGCGCCCAGGTTCGTCGTTGATTACACCATTGAAGGCGCTCTTGTCGATGACGCAGCGTCAAGGGAAGCCGCAACCATGGTCTCCGAGCTGAGAGTCCATGCTGCTGCAAACGTCGTCGAACTGTTCGTGCAGACACTTTTTGTCTTCCAAACGACCCAGTTTCTTGACTCATGGCTCGTGACGTGGTTGCATGATCCATTACGGCCATGCAGATAATATGCCAGTCTTTTCGGCTGCTAGTGATAGGTGGCCGTTGAGATCCCGCATGGCGTTCCGTATTACCGTCCTGAACCCATCGATTCCATATTCTGCTAACAGTCATTGGATCTCGAACGACACGAGCAGTAATACTGCGATAAGATAAACCGCAATCCCGGTACGCTACAATTCGACCTTTATCAAAGTCAGAAACGTGCTGGTACGCATTTCTCCTTCTTACATGAGGCATCACAACAACTTTTCACCAGGCAACAACGTTCAAATGCAATTTGTGTATGAGGAACCGGCTGAACAATTTCCTCATTTAAACACAATGTAGGTGTCGCTACTGGCGCCTGCATTGTCTAAATGCGCTGAAAAGCTAATCATTTGCATATCACTGCACCTTCTTCCTTTCGTGTAAATTTCACGTCTGTAGCATGTCGCTTTCTTGGTGTAGCAATTTTAATGGCCAGTAGTGTATAATTAATTCTGGATTGTTGTATAATGTCCACATGTTACAGGAATTAAAGTTAAACTTTCTTAATATAATTCATTATTCTGTAATATAATAAAGATGAATTTCAAAATGATTAGCTGCATGTTCGATATTATGTTGAACATCTCTCATTAAAATTATTTCCAATCAGTCACTTATATTTGTAATAAAATTAGATTTGTTGAACATTTACTTAATTTTTCGAATTGATAACTGAAACATAAAAATTTTGTTCTTTTATTTTATATGAAACTCTAATTTTATCAATTATATTTCGTATGTTATTTCACGTAAATAAGTTAAGCACTTAAAAATTTATGCGAAAAATTGAAATATATCATAATTTTCAGGTAAAAAAAAATATATATATATGACAAATATATCTTACTGCATTCAGCGATATTTAGATTAGAATTACTGACTTTCACAAAATTTGGCTCTTCTTTCAAAATATTTTATTAGAAGTGAATTTTATAATACAATAAATGAGTGTTTAATTTGTCCGACGAACGTTTGATTCCGTGGAAGATGCAGGCATATTGAAACTGCAGCTGATAATTTAATTACTAAAATATGATGTCCTTAATGAAGTTTTATACAATATTTAAAATGTCTTTGCAATATATGTTGATGACTTTAAAAGAAATCAACAAGTCCATATTTTATGAAACTTATCATTACAGAATAAATATGAAAGGAATAATCTAGAAATGTTGTATTATATAAACTAGATCCATTCATATTATAATTTATATTCATATGAGGGCATAAATTCTTCATCCTTCTAGTTATTAATCCATTCTAAAAACGAATTTAAGAACTGCTTTTTATGTTCGTTTTTAGAAGCCAGATTTGGAATTACATAGAAACTTCATACAATATTTTTCTCAAACTAAGTTTAACTGTTCATATTAATGGCAGAAAAACAAGTTTAAAATATTTGTGATGATAAACAAAATTAAGAAATGCACTTGTAAAAATTTGTGAACTATAATTTAATAGCTGCCTAAAATCTTAAGACTAAATTTAATATAAAAAACGGAAATAATAATTTTATTTAGAATTTCTGTTATGCATATTTGGATAAATAAATAATTGTATAAAAATACAGAATCTATTAAAATTTTATTATTTAGATTAGAAATAATAAATATAATTATGTCACACTAAAAAAATTACAAAAGCTATTTAAGGTCAGAGATTATTACTTCCTAATACCGGAAGATGGCGACACTGCTGATTGAAATCCATTTAATAGAATCACTCATTCTTTTTTTTTTTTTTTAAATCAGCATAATTAATTTTATACGATCATTGTAAATTTCTTTAGTAGAAAAAATATAATTTATCTTGAGAAGTTAATTTTCTATTTTAAAATAATCTAAAAGTAAAAGTTCAGTTACTTGTCAATTTTTTTATTATTGATTAATTTAATAGTTTCCAATTTATAACTGAAATTCCAATAAAAATTAGTGATAATTTCTAATTAAAAAATAATAAATATAAAAATATGAGAAATATCAATATTGAAATTATGTGATTTGAAATCTGTAGAAAATTCAGCTTATATATTTAAAATTTTTTAACAGCTATGAAAAAAATCCCCAAATACTTTTATGAAATCAAATGCAAGTTTAATTCAACTGAAAAGCAAAAAGAAAGAAAATTTCATAATTTATATTCCACACCTAGAATTATATTTTATACAGAATTATATATTATTTGGCTCACATCAATTTTCCCAGACTCAATATTTCATCTACGTGGAATTGATGCATACACAAGTAATATTTTATACGAAATTATCTAATTAAAATTACTAAAGTTTGTATAAATTCTTTTTAGGATTAAATAAATTAATATTTAATTTCTATCAGTGTCCTAGTTTATTCAAATGCCTGTAATATTTAATATTATAATTATACACTAAGTTTGATGTATTTAATATTATAAAATAGTGCTCTGAAGTAGATACACAAATATAATGAATAAAATTAACAAAACCTAATTAAATAATAAAGAATATTTGTTGCTGAAATTTATTATCATAACAAAATCACTCTTTTGTTAAATTAAGCAATAATTTATAGATTTATAACAAGAGGTACATTTTTGCAGAGAAAGTTATAAAATACTTGTAATACAATTAAAGTTGGAAATGATTTTTGAATAATTTCAATTTGCTATAGATGGTTCAATTATATAGCCATTCATAAATTTAAAAGTTTTATATACATTATTTATTTAGTTTTACTGTCATAAATGCTATTAATATTCAATATTTTTAATTAAATATTACGAAAACAGTTCATTATAAATATGCGGCTTTTGAATGTTTGATAATTGCTATAAGTTCTGCTTATGTATTAAAATAGCTTAAATTATTTCATTTCAAACCATAAATAGTAATTAAAAAATTAATTATCAGTAAATACAATTGTAATTTAATTTATTTATTAATAAATTAATACATTAGTAATTAATCAATACTTTGCTTTAACTAGAAATAAATTCACAGTCTGAAAATTAAACACAAATATAACATTTCATGAAATAAATAAACTTTTTTGAATGAAATTTAAATTAGTTTGGTTTAAGCACACACACGCACGCATGCAATTGTGTATTTGAATATAAGTTTATGCACTTTAACCTTTTAATATTAAGCAAAAATGTAATATTATTCAGTCAAAATATGGTCAGCATCTATTTGAATATACCTGTCAGGAAGTCCTCTACGGAGAGTCAAGAACCATGAAAGACACGAATTTAAGGTGACAGCTTGAAAACAAACAGTGCAAGAAAAGTCTCTTTTGGGAAAAAGCGTCTCTATTTTGGCATTTATTTACACTATGTTTGCTAGAGCGGTATTTAAGATCTAGTAATGTTCATATTTGTTTTTTACACTTGCATGCATGTATAGAAAAAACCGTCGACATAAGTATGCATAAATCTTACATACCAATGTATGCCTAAGTTGATTTTTCTTACAAATATTGGTAACAATAATGTTAAGCATAAATTATCAATTCATAAGATTTTAAATATTGTTAGTTTCAGTTTCCTCACTGTTGATATCCAACGCAACTATCATTTTATGAGCCACAATTAGGTGTTCCTAATTTTCATTCTCTGTGAAGTTGATTTAATTGATAATCTACAGTAATTTTTTGCCCATGAGAGTTAATTAGGAGGGGACATTAAAGTTCTATGAATATTGACACCAGAAGCCGGAGACGAGCTTAGGATAGATTGAAATGAAAGCCAAAGCTATAAAGATACATCTGTAAACTCGATCATTATTTATGAAGATACTTTAGACAAAGTACATTAGTATATGTAAAATAAGCTCAATTATATATAATTTACAGCTTTTAAGTAATCGAGTTTATTAAAAACATTATGCGGAAAATCAAAAACTCAACAGTTTTTCAATTAACAGGTACTGAATCATGCTTTTAAAGATGAATTTTTTTTTTACTGTAGCAAAATGTTATAGTAAAAAATACGGTATATAAAAAGAAGCAATTCATGCAAGCTTTTCAATTGTTTGAAATACTTTCAATTAACTACTCCGTGATAGATACTATAATGTTTAATTAATTTGTAATTTATAATTAGTACTATAATAAAAATCATAGTACTCATTATAAGCTAAATTTTAAAGTGCAATTATAAGTTTATTTAAAAAATTAAACTTATAATTGCACTTTAAAAATAGGTAATCAAAAAAATCTTAATTTATTTTCTAAGAGATTTAGGAGATTTGTATTTTCAATATTCTTTTCCAATCGATATGTTCTTTATATAATATTGAATTTAAAATTTTGTTTTTGCTAATGTGAGAAAAATTGAAAGTAGAAGAAAATGTCTAGAAAATTTCAAGAATATTCAAGGAAAGAAAGTCCAAATACGAAATATGAAATATAATATCTCATATTTTTTATTTTTACTCATATTTATATTTTATTATTCAATACTTTAAAAATTCGTAAAATCAGATTTTTTTTTAACTTTATAGTAAAATGATATAACTTTACGTATATGACAAGCAGAGGAAAATTTTAAATAATTTTCTTATAAATTAAGGAGAATGCTGTGACATTAGTTTAAAGTATTTAATTTGTTATAGAAATGTGTTGCTTTATCATGAAAAAACTTAATTGATATTGATTTACAGTTTTTGTTTAGTGTTTAATTTTTAATAAAAGTGAAACTTAATTTCTTAAGACTTAATTTCTTAATTTCTAAACTTAATTTCTTAATTTCTTAAAACTTAAGAGTTCGGACACAAATATTTCATTTTGTAAGAGAATAACTGTCTTTCTTTAAATTTTAAGAAATTCAATTTTATATTTCATTTGTCATATTATTTGATTGTTAGGCTATCATAAATCATAGTGTTACTAAAAATAAAGCAATAAAATGTAAAAAGGATAGAGATGAATCGCAACCATTGTTGAGTTAATAACAAAGTTGAAAAGTTAAAAATACATTTTCTCATATTTATTTGTTTCTTCTTATAACCTAAGAATGCAGATTATATTTTGATGTGTTATATTTACATTTATAATTAGTATAATTACTTATTAATAGTAAATTTTATGATTTAAAAGAGGGCTTACAGAAATTATTTAGTTTATACAATGTACTGAAACATTTAATAACAGATGAATAATATTATTCAGATGATTGCAATTTGATGACTAATTGATTGGGGTATTAATTATAGGGTCGCACTTAATTTGAGAAGATTTCATGAAGAAGTATGGCAATAACTAGTCCCTTTTTGAAAAATATAGTATGATTTCATAAAAAAACACACGTGTTAGAAATTTAGTAATGTCGAAGCTAATGATAGACGTACAAAAGCTTTCGATTATTCAAGATAAGTAGTCGATAAATAATGATTAAATACACTTGATTAGAATAAAATCTTTTTGTCATGCGTTACAATAAAACAAGTAATTTATTGAATACGAATGCAATATGCATCAACTATTAAATTTAATTTTGTGTGAATCTTTTAACTCAAATTAAAATTATAAATTTACAGTAGCTTTCTGAACATGTATGCAACGAATCTTTTAATCCTGAGTTGGGATTCATGCTTAATATTTTCATGAAACCCAACTAATGATTAAAAAATTTGTGGTTGATCTTACTATGTAAAACATTTAGGCTATATATCCCTACTACCAAAAAAGTTTATTAATATACATCTTCGAATTTCTAGCTATGATGTAAGTGCTTCTGATTATAAAGAGAACACTTTATTTATTGAATACAAAGAAATCTCTTCACAAAAAAAAAAACTTTTACTTAAATACTTTTTAATTTTCTTTTAAGCACGAGGAAGCTAAAAGGGCATATATTAGAAAGAGAGAGAGAGAGAGAGAGAGAGAAAGAATGGAGAGGAGAAAGGGAGGAAAAAAGATAAAGCTCAGACTCCTGAAAAAAGATCAATCAAAAGACAGCAGAACCACCAAGTGAAACACTATTAATAGGACTGTTAATGACACTTCGCTAGTAGTTGTTGAATGATTTGAATCCAAATGAAAGGGTAATATTGAAAAATGATACAAAAAATATAAATACACAAATATCTCAAAGACAAAAAGCTTTAAATATCTATGAAAAAATTCAATGGACAGATGTAAGTTGATTGTTGACCTAAAAATAAAACATCACATAAAAATTATTGTAAGCTTTACCAACAAATGTTGATTTTCAACATGATGTCATTTTGATTCTTTGCCAGAGACATGGACAGAAATGGAAATATTACCGAACTTCTTGTTCATATTTCAAATTCAACATAACTGTTTCGAAAATATTAATTTTGTAGTTTTGCAAGTTGATCCCCAGTAAAAGTTAAAACATCTGGTTTCAAATGTGCCATCGAATATTTGCAAAAAATATATTGTTCATCAATTTTGAGACAATACTCATGAGCCCATAAGCATTATTTCTTGTGATTTATGCAATTTAAATACTTTTTATTTCTTAAAGCACTTTACCGTCGGTGACATACAATTATTACTGAATTTTAAAATATTCATTTCGTTTTCAATAATCTTTCCAATCATAAAGATTTTTGAAAATGTTTTAAAAAAATGCTCACGCATGTGTATGGAATCAATAATGACAACATAACTGTCATAGAAGTATTTTTCTGTTGATTACAATGCTTATACAAAAATATTATTGTTCTATAGAAATATGGAACATTTTTGTGATAAAATTTGTCCTTATGATTTTGGAACTCGAATGAAAGTTAGTTGAGCTCCTTCTGAAAATTGGAAATGATTGCGGTTTGCCAAATTAATGTATTTTAATTTGATATATAATTTTCTCAAAGGATCAGCAATCAATATTCTCTGTGAAAATAGAAAAAATAATAAAATCTTTCTACGGAAAATTGTTTACTGAAAATTAATTTTTATTTTGCAAAATATCAAAAATATGTTTTTTTCTAATTCAACTGAGTAACTATATTTTGTCAAAACATCAAGTTATCAAATTGTCATTTTTTAATAGTATCTAAAATGAATTTAAAATGTTTTTTAAAATATTTCATTATTTCGATTTTTCTGATTGGTTAGTTTGTTGCTCTTCTGTCATATATCATTAAATTTCTCTTCATTTTGAAGTTAAGAGCCCTTAGCTTCAACAACAGGATTTAGTTGAAACTCCTACAAGAATATCAAGGATTAAATTCAACTCCTCAACTTGAAGATTACAGATTGCAATCTTATAAATACCTTCCTCATAAAATTGCAATGAAAATTATGTTTAGATATAATTTATATTGCATAAATAGATGCAATTTTGTAATAAAAAAGATATAAATGTCATCTTGTGCAAAAAATATTCCATTCTATGCACTGAGATAGAAAAAATCGCTTTGAGCAAAATATTTTTGCTCCAAATTGCCTTTTATCTTAGGGTAAAATATCTTAAAATGTAACCCTTGGGATAAATCATTTTTTAAATGTCAGTATCTTACACATAACAAAAATATGCTCAATAAAACGTTGAGCATAAAACATCTTTTGTTTCTCAAAAAATAAATATGGATTTCAATTTAATAGAATTTTAAAACTATCTTCCGATAAAAGTGTCAATGCGGAGAGAATTTTTTTTCTCATTAAATTTTAAAACAATGTTAAAAAAATCGATTTACTAAACATTATTATTTTATACATTTTTCTAAAATGACTTTGTAAGGAATTGTTTTAAATATAACAATGAAATTTAACTTTTTTTTATAAAAATGAATAGTTTATCATTTTGAGTGGTGTTTTGTAATATTAATAAACTTAAAAGTACCGCTCAAGTAAAAATTTCAATATATTTTCGATTTATAAAAACGATAATATTTTTTCCTTTAGAATAAAATACGATCGATTTTGCTATTGTAAACAGACTTTTTAATTTATTCTTTTGTTTTATTTTATTTTTATATTTTAAAATACTTAGTCTTGATGCAATACTAAATAAAATATTTTTGTTTCATGATATCAAATAAATGCATTAAGCTTTTAATAACAAATATAGTATTAAGCTTTTAATAACAAATATTTGGTTAACAATTTAACTATTACTTTCAAACTTATAAAAGACATGAAATATTAAAACATATATTTTCTACAAAAAAAATGTCCACTTATGATAAGCATAAATATTAATAAAAATTTTCAATTGTGTTTTTAAATGTTTAACAAATTATGGATACTATTATAATAATGATTGATCAATATATTTGTTTTATTATTTGTGTTACTTTAAATAGTAGTAATAACATCTGATATTTATCTTCAGAAATGAGATTCTAGATATTCAACTTAAAAAAAATAATCTTCTAAAAATATTCCACAGGAAATTATTTTTTTAATTCTCAAGAATGTACTTATTGTTTGATAGAAAAAATAACAAGAAAAGAAACTTATTATTGGAATTCACATTCATAATTTTTGATATACTATGTATAAATATATAGGCATATATTTTTGTATGTAAAATTATAAGTTATCTTTTAATCGAACTGTAAGATAATCATTAACATTTCTAAATTTTACAATAAATTCTCAAAATATTAAAAAAAAATATATTATTAAAGTTCATTTTGGAAGTGTACAATATTAAAAAATCTTAATACTTACTTAATAATGCAATTAATTTTTGAAGAAAAAAAATTCGTTTTTTTCTCTCAAGTCTTCGTTTTATCATCTAAAAATGAGAAGTGAGCATTATAATTTTTTATTATGTTATTTTTGTAGTTTACAGAGTTCTTGACTGCCAAGTTTGATGAACCTTTTTAGTCATATGAATACAATCTAACCTTTTTGAGTGAAGTTCAAGATGCTAATACTATGTTAAAATCATTAAATATTTAGATTTTTAAATAATTGCAGATGCGTTATTAACTAGCTAATTAAAAAAAATTAATAGCAGACAATTTTGTAGTAATAAAATATATAAATTTTAGTTATAAAAAGTAATTTTTCTTAATTTTTTTACTGATATCATAATGGTAAAATCAAGAGTAACTTATAATTTCATATCACCACTCACAATTTTAGTGTTGCAAATTTTTAAAATATTTCTTTAACAGGGAAACAAAAGTGTAATAATTTTAACCTTTGTACTATAGCCTATGAAACGGAATTGTTAAAATTTCGTTTCTAACATTGTTTATTAACTATATAATTCAAGATAATTTCCAAAAACTTCCGCCAAGCTCAATCGATCGAAATATATCGCAATTGAGCACATACATGTGGAGCAATTTGCACAGCTATTAGAAAGAGGATTTAATCTGCATTAAAAGAATAAAAGCCAGATGGTGAATTAGCATCACACTACCCGTCAATGAACGAAAGGAAATCATTCTTTGTTCAAAGATCATCATGGACGCGAAATCTGTACCATTTGTTATTCAATCACTTGCATTGTGAGCAATTTACTCGATTTCGAAGAATGGATATTGTCTTTGACGTAATTCGTCTGATATATTCTCTATTTACCTTCCCTATTTCATACTGGATAAAACTATTATTTTCTCAGATAAAGAAAGGTAAAAAATGAAGTCAAATTCTTTTTATTTGTAGAAAGTGATAAATAAATTCATTTAATTTTAAATGTGCTTAAAAATGTATAATATATATAAAAGGACCTATAAGACAATGTTTATTAGTGAAAACTAAACTTCAATAGAAGAGATTCGTAATTTTATGGTGATATCACGGAAATCCTATTTAGGAAAAGAATTTGAAAAATATTTATTTGGAACGATAAATGTAAGATATAAATAAGACAAGAATCTATTGTAATCATGCTCTGTTTATTTCATAACTGCGAATAAAGTGATATTTACAATGGTAAATACCGAATTAAAATAAGTAAAATAACGAAGGATTATTATATTGAAAACAAAATTAGTTGGTTGTTAAGTAAATATTTGATAATGAAGAATTTTCATAGTTAATAAATTCTGATCTATTTTCTCATTGGAAGGATTAATTGTACATATCAGGGGTCTAATTAATAGATTGGGATTTAAAATGAGAAATAAGATTTAATATCATTTATAGTGTTAAAAGAATGTTATCTCATATTTATCTCAAAGGTTATTTTTATTTTGTAATTTTCATAGAAGTTTTCTATAATTAATTTAATTTTCAAGGTAGATGTTGGTCATTTTCAATGCATAAATAAATGCATAAAGCAAGAAAAATTAGCTTTTCATGTTTTTTAAAAAAATCTTATTGGGGTTTAGTTTATGAGATTATCCACACTTGCGAAAAATATTTTCACCATAAAATTTAATGATTTTATTAAATAATCGCAATTTATTTTTATTTAATTTCAGAATTGTAAATTTAAGATTTTGTAAAGATTTCATCAAAAATAAGGAGAGTTCTAAAAACAATGAGATTTATTTCATAAATTAAAATTATATTTGAAAAATTAAAATTGCATAATAAATAACGCTTTCCTTATTTTTTAAACCTGAAGACAAGTTAATGTTTAGTGTTTGTGTAAAAATGTGATAAAAATTACAATAAGTACAACTTATAAGTAAAATAAAAATTTCTTAATAATCATAATGTTTTTTAAAATAAAATGAAACTGTTATATTTATATAAGCAAATGTATATTATTTTAACAAGAAAAGTTAGAATTCAATTTGAATGTTTTAAAGACCCAAACATAACATGTACTTTCGTTTGTTTAGTTTAAGCATATAAGTACACATTTTATTTATGTAGGCATATATTACTAAAATATGCTTTTATCTAAGGAAGTTACTTTATAGAAAGTAAATATTTTTGAATTCACAAAAGAAATGTAATCACGTTTTTGAAAGATGCATACATTGTATGTGCAGATCATTATGATAATTTGATTTCTTTAATTAAATCAGTTCTAATGTTAAACTGATGTTACTAGGAGATAAGACTGATTTAAAATCTGAAATAAATTGCTTAATGAAACTTTAAAAAATGATGTTTAGAAAGATATTATTTAAAAACTTTTGAAGTTGGTATGATTATTGTTGTTCAGTGTTGGAAGGGGATCACATAAATATTGGCATTCTTGATATATTCAAGTGTAATTGCTTTTTAGTGTTTGAATAAATTATTGGTTGGGAAATGTGATCTATTTTGTTAATACAGTAAATGTAACACATGCAAATTGTGCATGTTAGTGTCTCAATATGTCTTTTTTTAGAATGGTTTGTTTTAATTTTCACTTATGCATTGTCCGATTAAAAAGTTGTAAGGCTAGGTCAAAAGAAGAAATAACAGTCTCCCATTTAACACTTAATTTTACCAATGATCTCTTCTAAGGCTCTCTGAACTCATTGAAGATCATGTGTTGCATTTTGTAGAATGTAGTTTTCCAAAGCAGGTTCGAAAAAACTTTCATCAGCCATTTGACAAATGAAAGTATTTTTACATTTGTCTAGGAACGTATGATTTGGTTGATTGGTAAGTGGGAATATAGCTTGTGGTGCAATTACTGTTTTCCTGTAGTTGCATGCATATAATCTAATTAGAATTTAAGGATAAAGCTTAAAGAAATAGCTGTCTCTAGCATGGAAATACAATTAAATTTTTTGAAGACACCTTATGGAAACCTTAAAGTGTTTTATGGCATAAGTTTTGGACATAATACATCATCTCGATAGTAACATGTGAATTTTATAGTTCAGTAAATGTTTACCAATCCATATAATTTTCTAACGTTGATTATTGATCCCATTTGTAATTAGCACTTCTGTAAAAATAATGCACCATATCACTGTGTCATATTGCTTAAAAGATAATTTAAAAAAAGAAGAAGAAAACTACCTTGTTTTGATTTTTACCTGAACAATTGAATCTGCATAAACTTATGGAGTTATTCTTCAAGCCTGATAATATAAAACTTATCCTCTCTCTCTCTTTCTTATATTAAGTATATTTAAGTTCTTACATCATCTTTCAATGTATCTTAAAATAATCGCATCAAGTGTAATCGTTATGACAGTTTAAGCTAAATGTAACCCAATAAGATGTTGATAAAATAACCATAATGCTCTTTCCCAATAACACGTATTGCAAATATTGTGGTAGTATATAATTTTATTTAAATATGCAGATGCCTGTAACATATTTATGTGTTTATCTGCGTAAGTGTGTAATGGTATAGAAATACATTTTTTTTAAAAAGACTTGCTTATATTATTTGTATTGCATATTGTTTTTCCTGCAAACTGAAAATAATTCACTTACGAATCAGTAAATAAAGAGTAGGATTAAATTAAGCTTTCATAATCCAGCAATAATGTATCGCTATTATTTAAATTGCAATCTTACATATTTATTATTATTTGATTTTTAAAAGTATTTAAATAAAATACCTAATGCATTGATGAATTTTATTTGGAGATAATTAAAATGTTCCAATAATATTAAAATAAAGACGATTTTAATAATTTTGTTACAAATTTCTTACTGAAACATTGCACAAACTGCATTTACAGCAATCTATATCAATTAAAATTAGAAATCACAACAAAACGAATGTTTATGAAAGGTATTGCTTATTTTACTCCTAAAATACTATTTACATTTAAATGGTTTCACTTTTACTTTTCTATTACTACCTATTCTTCTGAATGTTTAAATTACTAAAAGCTACAAATAGTTTTTGAAAAATAAAAGCAAAATATAAAAATAACATGCATTATGAAACTTAAAAATTGATGATTATTCTCAGCGCAAGAATGATTTATTAATATCTATATTACCGGCACAATTTTACTCTCTTGCTTAAGAAAATGATAGTAATTACTTTTTCTTTACTAAAAAATCTTTTAAATGCGGTTTGCACAAATATTTCTGTACATTTCCGATATTTTACTGGTTTTATCTAACATCCAATAATGTATCATCTGAGAATTAAAAGAGAAATGCAGGATTTACTCTGAGAATCTTAAATACAATTTATGATAATTCTATTGGTGGTAATTTGGAAATAATAAACTAATTCAACTACATTTTTCATTCATAAACAAAGATTTCCTAACAATTGAATATTAGTAATGTATGACATTCATGATTAGGCATAAAATATTTTGAAATATTATTTTGATTTAGTTTTTATTTTTGTTATTATTAAATTTAATCCTGTTAAATTTTTCACGAAAAATAGAGAAGGAAAATAATCTAAGAAATATTTAGATAAATCTATGTTAATTGCAAGATATATTGTTTGTGCTGACATCTATGTTTGAGCCAGATATTGAGTAAGGAATGCTTTGAGTTCGACAAAAGTAAAGCTCATCAGCGTTTTTATGCAAAGTAAGCAATTTTTTGTAAAATAAAAATTTGTTCTTTTCAGTTTTCATGTGAACTTCAATAATTAGTTAAACGTCTATATTGAATATCAAAATAGATTACATGCATGCTAAATTTTTTTACGAAATGCTGACAAAATGCCTAATGTTTAAAGTTTAAGAAATATAAAATATTTTTTGGAGTTTTGATATTGAAGATTGGGGTTTTTGTTGAATAGAAAATGATTACATATATTTAATATTGAATATGAACATAGGTATATGTTTAATTAAAAAAATTATTATATTGAAAAAAATATTAAACTTTAATATTAGAATTACTTAAATTTACTCTTTAAGAGCACATTCCTATTTAAGCATTTCCAATTGATATAAATAGAATTTTCTATTGTTAATAATGGAATTATATTCAATTATTTAAATTTACTTCTGAGATGTATAATATTGAATATAAATCTAGTAGTATATATAATTTTTGACATCATGAAATAACAAATTATATATATTAAAACATTACAAAATATTGTTGATTTAGTTTGTTAATAATTTTAATAGAACACAAATTCTTATATTCTTCTGTGAATGAAACTTATGCTTTAACATCAATTTTGGAATTCAAAGAAGTATTTTCAGATAACGTTTCAGATTTCTTTTATGTGTTTCTTCTGCTTCATTTGGAATTTAGATTATTCATGCAGTTGTTGTTTTATGCAGAGATTTGCTCTAAATTATTAAAAATATATTCAAAAATAAATCTCTTAAACATTAAATTGGCAAAACTTCCCAGTCTAATGTAAACTTAACCCCTCAATCCTGAGTAAATAACTCCTATCTTACCCAATCAAATATTCCCTAATAATCTCGTCTTTCCGCAGGTGTGCTTGTTCAGGCACAAATATAGACAAAATATACACTTTTTAAAAATCACGCAAACCTCAGAAAATTCATGAATTATTCACTTTTGACATTCTCAGTACGCTTCATTCGTTCCAATACAAAAATGTAATTTCAACACACAAAAATAACATTAGAAATGTATTCTTATCCAAAAAATTTAAAATGCTTATCGTGTTTCTTTTATTTACATAATATTAAACAAAGAAATTACCTTGTATAATTTATTTTAGCAATTAAAATAAAAGTCTTCGACAAAATCAAGGAATACTCGAATGTAAAAAGGATTATTCTAAACAAATTGCTAGTGGTATAGATACTTCTAATTTATTAAGAATACAGAAAAATACAATAAATAAGAGTACTATTTAAAAAATTAAAATTGTATCAAGAAGAATTTTTCGATTTTTTAAAAACTCACAAAATATTTAGAAGATGTCGTATAATAAATATTTATGATTCTATTGTTTTAAATAGTATAATAGGTTGGAATGTGTCGAAGAACAGAAATGAAACAATAACGAGATATGTTAATGGAAAATAGGATCATCTACACAATGTAAAATGTATAGAACATCATGTCATCTTTAAAATATTATATGTATTATGACAACGATTATAATTTAAACTTTAATGAATGCATTTAAATGTAAATCAACAGTTTGTTTGAAAATTTCAGGATATTTAAATGTTGTAGCACTAATTATTTAAAATATATGTAAAACATAAAGAGATGCTATATTGGATAAAACAAAAGATCTTTTCTCAATATTTCTTTACACTTAAATGCTTTCTAACATTTTTTGTTTAGTAGATTTATACAACTCAACACATTCTCATTATTTAACAGGTTCAAAGAAAGTGGCATCAATTTTCCTATCTTTAGAGTTTTTTCATTCCATATTAATAATTAAAAATTGTTTTTTATAATAGTCCTAATTATTCATCAAATTATTTTTGCATTTGAGTCATATTTAATCAACACACACCTTCCAAATCCTCATGCATAACTTTCATGCATAAGTCGGTTATGTTTGGATCACTAACATAAAATTTGTCTTTTTTAACATATTGAAATCGGACTGTTATTTGCTTCTTGATATGATTTTCTCAAAAGAATGAGTGACACGATTTTGTATCACTTTTTCCTTTCGCAAAAATTCCTTGTGTATTCAGATACAACATATGGAGTGATATCTTTCAATCTTGAAATCTTAAGTTATTTTTATTTTTCTACATATTTCTAAGCATCTTTAGTAATTTTGAACTGGTAACTACTATGCGATTAAAAGCTATGTATTGATTAGTGTATTATTTTGCAGTATGAAACTACGTTGAGTACATAATATTTCATATGTATTGTATATTAATATATTTGTTTATTATGCCAATTGTTCGTACATTAATAGGATTTATAAAATACGTGAATTTAACTTGACTCAAATTATAATATACAAAACACCTTATTGTGACTAAATGAGTAATTTATTATAAAATGATGGTGTAATTTAATTCTTCTAGGTTATTTAATCTATCCGACAAAAAGAAGACACTTTTAATGAAAAGAAAGTTAATTTTAGTTTTTTATCAATTGTAACTTTTACATAAATATATTTTCTTGCAATTTCTCCCTTTTTATATTAATTGGAAGGTGGAATAATAGAGAAATTTATTTATCGATTCAGACATTTGTTTAAAAATGAATGATGTTCTTTGCAAGCGTACATTCAAAATTTGTTAATTAACCAAATAACAAATTTCACAATGTTTATAGTAAATAATAGTAGATCCAATTAATTTTTTATCATTTAATATATTACTGACTATTTAAATTGACATATTTATTTTTATTTTTAATTTAATCATTGAATATTAGTAATGACTGCAACATCTGATTTTCTTACTCAGTAATTCTTATGAATGAATGTAGGATAATTCTAAACTATAGCTTTCTTTATTAATATAGATTGCTATATTTTATACTCCAAATGGCACCAGATCTAGAAATCTGCAGAAAAATAGTATAGTGCAGAAGATGTCAAAAAAGTGAGAAATCGGTTCCTGATAGAGCAGCGTATTGGAATAGCAGTTGGTGTTGCAGATGGCGTTGCTTGTTTGGAGAATAATTGTTTCTTTTTTTGTTTTCAGGAAAATAAAATCAATCAGACTATTGGTAATATTTACTTTAATAATAAAACTAAGTATTAAATTTTCTTTTAAATTTCATTTGTTCATGATAAAATATGTATACTGTATATTTTTCATTTTATATGCAAAATTATAAAAATTATCAGGTGATATACACTATCATCTTATGTAATTTAATCTCCTCTTAACATTTTGATGCAACTGTTAATAAACTGGATTTTAACTGCAAGATTGTATATTCAATAAAGGATTCTACAAATAAAATAATTTTACTATAGAAAGTAACAGTTACTGAAACTTGAAAATGTAAATTCATTAGTATCATTATATTCCAAACATTGAATTTTGTTAATGATAATTTTAAGATATTTATTACTTTTATTCAATTATAATTCTAAATTAAACTTAACTTAACTCTGTGACATGACAGCCCATCGGGGGTTAAAGCTTACAGTGTTCATATTTGATTCTTTTTGGACCTAAGGCTATAAGGCGAAAATAATATGCTCTGATTAGTTGGTCAGTTTAACTCCAAACCCCCAATGTTCAGTTTCTAAACATGTTGGTATTCAGTAATATCGACCCACTGAAGGAATCAAAAGGGGATCATTTATAATTCAGATTTATCAATAACTTAACGATGTCCAATAAATTACATAAAAGAAATTAAATAAAAATATTAAAATAATTATTTTTACATTTGTAGTATAAAATAAAATACACGTTGTAGCAATTTAAAATTTCAAATTTACTTTGCTTATTATTATAATGTTATTTAGTTCCCTATTTTTGTACTTTTATTATTAAATTACTGTGCTTGTATTTACTATTGCACTTAGTCGGCGCTTCTTGTAAGTATATGTAACTTGTTCAATTTTTTGTTTTACCGTTTTTGTAAGTGGCAATCTTGTTCTTAAGCTTTAGTTTATAAACCACGCATTTAAAATCAGAAGCCAACACTATGCCTGTTTTCAGGAGCTATATGTAATGTCTGAAGAAAGATACTTAGAAATTCAATTTGCAGTATGGTTTCCTTTCAAAACTGATGTATTTTGATGACTTTCAGAAGATGAATGGAAAATATTAAATATCGATATTCCGTTAAGAAAATCTATTGCAGGTGTTGTTCTATTTTCAATATTAATCATTTAATTAATTCATTATTATGAAAGCAATTTTGATGATTAAACCATCTTAAAAATTTCTTAAAACCTATGTGCGAAAGTTCACTCCCGTATGAGGATGATATATTACAATTTGAATGTATTGGAATCAAACATGCAACATGTATATTTGCAAAAATTAATCGTAACAGTTGTTGGATATACCCGCCACTACAGATCATAATACTAGTATTATTAATACAATGAATTTGTTTTTCGCAATCGTTATTTTTTCACTTATTATACTATAAAACATGTTATGTTTCAAAATTATTGGAAACGTAACAAATGAATGAAAATACACAAACACCTCTTCCAATATGAATCCCGTTGAAAAAAAATTGAGCAAAGCTTGTTTTGCTTTTTTTTGACTACAAAAGTTTTGTTGACAACTCAAACATGAAATCTGCACATGAAAATTCAAGATTTTTTTTAAATCTATAAACGTATATTGTTATTTCATTTCAGAAATTCTCCTTCCTGACACATTTTACAAACTTCAAGTCAATTAAAGTAGTACCAACAGATTGCTTCATATTTTACCACTTATTGATTAATTTTTGGAAGATTAAGTTGTAAATTTTTGAAGATGATTTGCAATATGAGAGAGAAAATTTTATCTTATTTGAGTTAGCGTGCTATTTGAAACAGAAGTCTGAAATATTTCTCTGAGGACAATCTTAATATCATTAGAGCTAACAATAAACGCCTCTATCTATTTTACTAATAAATTTCATTCCATTTTAATCATGATTATCATAAATAAATAATTTAAAAATCCAGAAGCCAATATTAATAGTTTTAATACTGAAGGATATAATCTTTTGCTATTCAAATAACACCAATAATGATCATAAATATTTTACTTACGAAATGTCTCTTATATAAGTAGTTTTTCATCTGAGAAAGTAAATTTGTTAGAAACATATCAAAGTACAAATTTAGTTCATTTTTAAAGAAAAAGATTAAACACATATACTACTGCTTACTTTATAAGATTACATCTCATAGCAATTTTTATTAAATCACATTTATGATTTAAGTTTTATACTAAAAGGCTTTTTATCAAAGAACTTTACTTTGAAAAGATTGCTAAATAGTTTTGATGGCTTATGGCCTTTTTTTTAAAATTTTTTAAACACATTTTATTAGATTTCTTCGAATTCTTAAAAGAAAAGAGTTTTCCAGTTAAATTTTTTCTTGACCTTTGAAAAATGAAGTATATTTATGTCTTCTGGTAATACGATAAATAAAATCTTTCAATCTTTCATAATTTATAAAGATCTTTTAGTCTTTTATATGGACTTATTTCCTGTTTAATCGCATTTTCCTAATAAATTCCCTATTTGTTATTTAATTAAATGAAAAATATCCCAATCTGATTTATTACTGGAAATAGAAAAATATCTTCTCTTATATAAAATAATTGTCAAAAGCAAATTAAAATATGTTTTATAAAGAACAAAGATTTCTGAAAGATGCCATTATTTGTTTTATTAATCTCAGACACTTACATTTTAAAATGATAAAAGTATCACACATTTAATCTGATTTTAATTGAAAAATATTTTGATCAATTTGCAAGCAAATGGGGAATTTGAATTATTAGATTACCCTTAAAATTGAATATTTTTTTATAGAAAGTCTAAGGATGAGCTTTATGATAATTCCAGGATTTAAATTTATTATAGGCAATAATCTTTAATGTAAAAATGAATCTATTTTAATTTTATGTCTTACAATTTCATCAATAAAAGAGTCTGTTGAAACAATGAAACGATTTTTTATAAATTAACAACAGCGTGTAACAAACAATATAGTCTATTACTCTTTAATTGCACAATCATAGTGAAAAATCTTGAATAAATATGGAGACAAAGAGTTATAAATATAAATTCCGAATAAAATATGACTATTGAATAAAGAAATTCAACTTACTGTGCAGGGAGTAAAAAAAATCTAAGTGTTCTAAACTGTTCTTTTATATAAAAAAAAAGAAGCAAGGATTTAAAAAGCAATTTGAAGGACATAAAATAAATATTTTTTTAACAATCACTAACTGTTCTTAACAAAAACGAATATTCGATGTGAATTTGAGCATAAGACGTTATTGAATATTATCTAAAATTGTTACAAATCCCGATTTAATAGGTTTTTAGTCTATATTCCGATACAGCTTGTCACTGAAGAATGAGTTTTTTTATTCTTTTTGTGTAAATTCTTGAAACTATGTCGGAAAATCGATTAACAGAACATTACCCTCCAATGATCTTTCCTTTTTACTTATTTTGTAGTATTTAGAAAGGACAATATGTATCTAAATTCATTGGTATTTAATATACTTAAAAATTTTATAACTTTTTAATATTTTAAGGAAAAGGCGTGATATACAACTCACCTTTTTATTGACTTTACCTTAATTGTTCCAATAAGCATGATTTTTTGTTTTGAACAGAAACAACAAAATTATTTTTTTTAAAATTTTATAAATTATTATTAAATTTATTACTTTTTGGAAAACGATACTAAGTTCTGTTACAATATTTAAATTGATTTCTTAAGAAAAAGATTGGTAAAATTCAAATGAATGTTTTCGTACAGTTTAATTTTATGGAATTTTTTTGAAAAAATTGAAAATATCCGTATAATAGTCTTATTGCGTAAAGAATTGTTTAAGTTGAGAAAGAAATTTTCTAAATTAAAGTGATTTAATTTTCTAAATATCAGAAATTGCAGAAAAAAATGATGAAATGTAAAAATTTAATTGTGTTAATCTCATGATGTGAAATTAAAGTGTAAAATTTGATTGAATATAAATTTTAAAACTTTTCCCTAAATAATGATTTATTTGTGGATATAAGTTTTATACTCGATATATATTATGAATAAGTTATATATATACTTTTATATATATATATATTATACTTGTAGTTTTATCTAAATAATTGTTTAACAAAACTATGCAGAATTAATAAAATGAAATGTTTATTTAATAAACAAGAGTTAATTCTATAAAATGTAATAAAATTAAAAATGTGTTTTATTTTTTTTGTAAACAATTTGCTTACTAGTTCTTGTATGTTTCTTATTTAACAAATTGCAAAAATAAAAATAAAATTTCGTTTGAATTTTAAAAATTTATATTTCTTATAAAGCTCTTAATTATATTAAATAAAAATATTGAAATTTTCTTGTAATGCCGATATTTCAAACAGCACATTGTTTTTAAAATTTTACCATTCATTTCTTAAAACAATTTAGTAAATTATTTTGAAGTATTTAAAAATATAAATAGTTTTCTAAAGAATAAATAAAAAGTAATTAAGTTATTAAATTTAATGAAGAAATAGAATAATTAATATTTTAAATTTCAATTAAAGCTTTCAGTAATAATCAGCAAAAATAAATTTACGCGAACCAGCAAGCACAATTTTAAGTTAAAAAACTTCAATTTTTATTTCTTTGCAACAATTTTATTATGAAACTCATTTAGATAAATAGAACAATACGTTTTTATAAGCCTAAAGAACAAAGTCTTAACTATATTTAACATTATTTATATTTATGAATTAATGTTTAAACAAAAAATATTGAGACTAATTATTTAAAAAATATTTGTATGGTTAATTACATTCTTTAACTATTAATAATTAATAGACAATTCAGCAACTAAATTTTCCTTTTTATTACCAAAGTATCTTTTTTAATCCATTAAGTATTGTTAAATATAGAAAAGTTCCCCATAATATTACCTTTGAGACTGTTAAATTAATAAGATATTTTTTGTTGCAATTATCTTACTTGTCACAGAATTTTTGTTTCTAAATACTTGTGACATTGTAAGGATTTTCTTAATAGTACTGTTTCAATTTATAATTTCTGTATTTGTTTCATTAATGAGAAAAGAATGCAGAAATGAAGAGTTTTTAATATTTCCTTCTGAAACATGTATAAAAAAGCTGGCAAAAGAAATTATAATTAGATGGTTGTAAGAAAGAGATATATAAATGTTTCTACGGAAGTGTTTCCTGCGAATTCCTTAAAAGCATTGATTTAATCATTAGAGATATCAGCTTAGTTCAGCTTTTTTAAAAGTTTATCAGCAAAAAAAAAGTCTTAATTGGACTCGTTACAGCTTCATGATGAAGAGATGCTTTTCAGCTAGAAAATAAAGCATTCTTACAAAAAAATCTACCCAGCTCGAAATTTACATGAAATTATTATTAAAATAAAAATAAATATTTACCTTGTATAGAGTGATAAAAAAATCCTTTGTAATTATCAATAAAGGAAACATTTTCTTTAAAAATGCAGAGTTCTTCAGGAATAATCTAAGTGTTCGATATTTGAGTGCATGACCAAAAATAGAAATAATTGAGATAAAAAATAATGTTAAATTTTTTTTAGAATAGTCAATTAATAATATGAATTTATAAAATTCATTAGCTTCAATTTTTTAATTAAAGTAAATTAGTGCCCATTAAAAATATAAAATATAGCTCCAGTCCGTGCAATTCAAATAAATGGTGAACTGAATCCTAAAACTTTCAACTGATACAGCAAAAAGTGAGTTTTCGTTTTTCATTGCTGGGTTATATTGAATTGTTACAAAGTTTTTCCATTCAAAATGTTCTAAGAAAACATGAAAGCAGTAACTTTACTGCTAGCAGTATCACCGTGCAAATCTATGATTTCTTGCCAGAGTTTTAGTAGTTCTTTCAAAACTATCGGCTCTGCAACTTGGTGGACGCGAGTTCAAAAAGAAATCAATTTCAATGTAGATGTCCTGTGTGGAATAAAAGATAGCGCCGACAAGATATAACTACATTTGTGAAAAATGCAAAAGTACAAAGGAGTAATGTCTTAAGGCTTAGGCAGGACCTTGTGCCATTAGACTTCATCCATTCAAGTTTGCATAGAGTCTAGCCGGTTAATGCAGATAACGCAAATACCTTCAAAATATAGCAAAACAGCTTTTCAATATTTTGAAGTTATATCACTTTCATGTCTGAAATTCAATTCAAAGCTTAGATTTAATAACAGCATCAACCAAGATTAGCATCCAGTTGTACACTATGCTGTCAATAGTTTTACATTCTTTTAGATACTCCTTGTTGATAATACCAAGAAATCCTACCTGATACAAAGCATGATCTTTTTGTCAGTTAAATTGTGCTTTCAGACACTACTGACGTGTTTACCTGGATCAATACCTTGTCAGCGTATATTGTTGCAGTAAACCCGCTTTTCAACACACATAACGATTTGGTCCAGAATTTTTTTCTTGCATTGATATTCAATAAGATTAGTAGGCTTGAACAAACCTGTCTTTATCTTCATGAGGCAGCTAACAGATTGAATTCGTACTTCGCGTTTATGGGATGTTTAGCATGACTAAAGAGCATCTGATTCTTAGGGATTGGCATCTAATTTCTCCTCTAGCTTTCGAATGGTTGAATATTGATTTTTGTTCAACAAGTTCTTGAAGCAGAGCCTCAACAACATCAGTAGTGCATTCTGTTTTGAATGTCAAAATCATTGTTTTTAAACTTCACAAATGTCATGTGATTCAACAATAGTATCTACAGCGGTATATATAGGATTTGGTGACATTCTGTTGCTGGATTTTTGAAACAGAACTGGAAGTAAATTATGGTTCTAATCTGGTGGAGTAAAAAATTTAATTTCAGACACGTTGCACTCAATGATAACGATATGTTTTCACTGATTTTACAGCAGAGTGTTTCCAAGCGAGTCTCCTTTTTCAAAAATCACTTGATCTGTAGTTATTCAATAAGTGGTTGTTATTCAAAACCTTAACATTAGTTAGAAACCATTAGGCTATCCGCTACGTGGAATCAAAGTTACTTTATACATAAAATGCATATAACAATCATGTAAAATAAATTTTATATTTTACAATAGTGATTGAGATCAAACTGAGAAACTAACACGTCATGTTCCATCATGTCGTAAAGATCATATGCCCCTTATATTTATTATATTTTGTTATACTTTAAGCATAAGTCTTCAACTCAATTCGAAGTACTCGCCATTTTCATATTAAATCTGCTTAATATTTTAATAGATTTTTTAGCTCTTATTAATATATTAATAGTTAATATTAATAGATTTTTAAAATTTTAATAGATTAAATACCCTGTATGGAAAAAACGAGGGATTATTCGTAAATTTAATGATGTCGTAAATATATAATTTAAAAGAGATTTAAGTTGAAATAATATTTATATTTTATCATTTCAAGTTTATTTAAATTTAATATTACGCACTCATATCTATGTATGCATATCAAGAATTAAAAAAAATATATATACATAAGAATTGAATTTATATACATATAATTAAGAAAGCAAATCATTAAATAAAAATGTTTACTTTTTCAGTAGTTGAGCATGAGACAATTTCCCTTGTGCCTTTCCCGGCACTTCTAATATTTGTATGTAAAAATTTTATGTAACGAAAATGCAGAAAAAAAGATTTCTAAGCGTCTTAAATTGGTTAAAATCAAAGCAAATGAGCAAAAAATTAAAAAGCAAGAAAAACGTTAACTTAAAATGCCCGAAAGCATAAAATATTGTGTTTTGTTTGAGTGAAAAATAAAATCTATAAACTTATAAAATGTATAAGAGAATATAAAAATAAATGAGAAATGCAAAAAATATCTTATAATTTTATAAAGCTAAACGAGCTAGATTAAATCATAAAGTATTTAAGAGAGAAAAACATGAAAAATTATTTACAATGAAAAATTATAAAGCATGCCTAATTAGCAGGTTAGAGTGAAAGAAATGATAGAAATTAAGTTATCTGGATATAATGTCAATATATTTAAATAAAGAAGTTGCTGGATGATATTACAGTAAAATAAAGTGTTGAGCAATTTTTATGTGCTAAAGGAAAGAGAGATATATAATTAAAACGCACAAATAATCATTATAGTATTAAAATAATTTAAAATTGAATAAACGTTCATGATATCTGTGCAAATTTTAATACACACACACACACACACACACACACACACACACACATATATATATATATATATCATGGAAATTAAAAAAATGTTACATCAATATGTATTTTGCTTGAAGAAATAAAATCTGCAAAAAAAATATAAAGCAAGAAAAGTTAAATTTGAGAGAAATTAATTGTGTGATTACCTCAATTAATAATATCACTAAAAATAGTGATATTGGAAAAGAGCCGTCCTTGGAACATCTATGAGAATAAATTTCTCTTGGTTTTGATCAGAAAACTTGAATAAATACTTTCAATTAAAAGTATAACTCATATATACTTATATTCCTTATTTAAGTACTATCATTATAAAGTGATTTTAAACATTTTTGTCTTCTGTAATTTTTTGTTCTATATAATTTTCATCTCCTTTTAATACAGTTTAAATAAAATTGTCAGCAACATATAATCAATTATTGTTAATTATTTTCTAAATATTAAGTATCTCATTTTTAAGCGTGTAATAAATTAAAAATATCCCTATTATACAACACAAAAGGAGGTACTACAAAAATCAAAGGGTTCTTTTTAGTGCTTCAGCAAAATATTCAAGAAATAATTTACTTGCTTGCAAAATGTATTACAACAATTATATGTTTTGCAACAATTAAGCAGGACTTTGATAAAAAGTTGATAGTAAAAATAAATGAGTTATGGTCTGTTTGCAATTAAAAAATAAAGAAACATTTTGTTTAATTTGAATTGAATAAATTATTTAACCTAATATGTTTTTAAACCAGCTAATATATTTCCTCATTAATGGATAAAATAATTGAATCACGAGTTAGGTAAGCAAAAATTTTGGTTATAGATAAAATGATAGTATGTCAGAAAAGAGGAGTAATATAAGTTGAGGGAACATTAAAATGATTGAATCAGAGCACGTAGTACTCATGTGGAACCCTGGAGTGTTTCATCTAGGATCAAATATCAAAGGATTCTGATCATGAAGTATTTTTTATCACAACCGTGTTTAACCGATAACTATTCTCGGAAAGTTTCAGAATTTTTTCATTTTTTTCTCTTTTCTCTCTTTATGTTTCAAGAAAAAGTGAAAGGAAAAATAGCTTTCTTCTATACTTTTCTCCTTTTAAATCTTTTTCTTCAATAGGCTTCCAGTAAATTTTGACTCATTTTCACGAAAAAAAATTTTTTAGCATCATTTTCCAATCGTATTGTTAATTGCAATCAATATCTATTTATAGATGATAAAAATATTTTTCCATTAAATTTTTAGATTTTGGTATTATTTAAATAGTTTTTCACTTTCTTAATACTATACAGTTAAATTTAGCAATTATTTTCTTTGCTGTTAATGTAAAATCGATTGTTTGTTTTTTTTATTTATCGTTTATTTTACTTACTTCTTATAAATGTCATAAAACGGTGAATATAAGAACTAAAATTCTACTTTATTTCTCATCTATATTAATCATCATTTTCGTTTTTACATTGCCCTGATTTGGAATTCCCTTGTTCTAATGACTATGGTAATGAATTCTGAATCTGATCCAATTGTAGATTGTTGTCGTGTTTATTAATTGCACCCTTGACAGGCAAAATGCTTTTTTTTTAATGATATGGAATAGAGTGCACTTGCTCAAGTATCAACCTTGAAAACCATGGTTTAAAATCATAAAATTATAGACTGTTCTTTGCAGCCTTTTAGTCGCAGAAATACACAGCCAGAAATTCATAGCAAACAAAACAAAATATATTTTAAGGATGATAAATAATTACTTAATGAACTACTTTTAAGAGAAAATGCATATAAATTTAATTTTAAGCAAATATACATAATTCACATGCATGCATTTATTGTAAAAGTATATTAAGATTTTGATTTTACAAATTTATTATGTCTCACAGTAAATACATTTTAAATAGCATATTTTATTTTTTTTATTGTTAGGTATTTAATATTGTGTTTAAAAATTGATTTTTCTAACACTTTAGAACTTTAAATTAAAAATAATTAAGGCATTAATTCCTTAGACAATTATAGAGACGAAACAAAGTAATTCATTTCCCAAATTACTAATAGCCATTAACGTTCTGTTTCATGTCCTGGTACTTTGGCACCGAATCAAGATATCCTTTGTAACTAATAGAGGTGTGATATGTGCATAATTCTGTAGATGTCTCTATTTGAAAGACAGGGGAAACTTTGTTCTTGATTTTGCCTAGCAAAGATGATATTATATTTTAAAAGAGTGATTACTGTAGTTTCTGTTCTTGCAAAACAAAGAAAATGAAGCGAATGAATGATAATAATCTACACAATAATTTTCACATTTAGAGTATAGATATAATATTTAACCCCTTAAATCAAAACATATTATGCTGATAATCGAATTGCCATTTTACAATATAAGTAGCTATAATAGCATTTCTGAATTTAAAGAACAAAAAAAGTAATTTTTTTTAGTTATTATAAAAAATTATTTGAAGCATATTATAAAGCTGAATAAGAACATGTAATTAAAAAGAATGAACACCTCTTAACTTATTTTTTCCAAGGAAACAATTTTAAATTTAAATTTACAAAAGGTATATAGTATTGCAATATTATAAAGCAATAAAATGAAATGAAGCAGAAGCTGAAAAACTTACCATAATAGGAAATCTTTAAAATTTGCAAAGCATAATTAAGAAGACGTTTAAAATTATTAATATATTATTTGCTTTCGTAAAATAAACAATATTATTTACTAAATTAATTATATATATAGGTACAACTTAATTATATAATTTATGAATTTATGAGACTATAAATATTATTTACTAAATTAATTATATATATAGGTACAACTTAATTATATAATTTATGAATTTATGAGATTATCAACAATCCATATCTTATTTTCACTTTATTGTAAATTTTAGTCATTGAAATCAGATAAAAATATTTAATTTTATGTGTAGTTCAAAAAAGCTATTTTCAATCATTCATTTTTGAAAGGTGTTGAATATGAACATTTCAAAAAACATTAAGCACATTTAAGAGATATTTCATTTTTTCATGTGAATTAGTTTCCCATTATAAAGAATCAATAGAAATCCTAAACGTTATTTATTAGTAAAAATATAAAATTTCTATGTTTTTAATATTGTAAAAGGATCTTTTTACATTTTTAGTTTAAACAAATATATATATATTAAGTTATTTAATGCCCATATTTGTGGTGTTCATTCAAAAGCATGATATTGCTTATTTCTCATTAAAATACACACTAATTCTTCGCGAAATGAAACTTATTTTAAGGAAGCATACTAGTCATGTACATCATGCGTTTACGGTAATAAGAAGTGAAAATGATTAGTATTGCAGAAAAAACGAATATCGTGGGCAATGATAGTGCCACATGTAATTTCTTTACAAATGAAGAAGAGATTACTGTTTTAAAATACGGCATTTGTTTTATGCGTTTCTTAGCGCTGGTTATTGATGTCTCATATAAAACATCAAACATCTTTCACTGAAGTTTCTGAGTTCGATGGAAAAAGAATAATAGTATATAGAGAGTGCGGATTATGCTTCAGAGGATTCGGACGAGTCTGACAAAACCAAGCAAAGATAACATGAATTTTCAATTACTGGCTGCTGAAGAGAACGGTGGGATGACACCGGTCGCATTTACCATTGGACTACTTGCTGCACATGAGGATAGACATATTAGGGCATGACTGTGATAGACATCTCTTCCACATCATGAACCGTAGCATTAGAGATTCAGTTTATTGTGTATCATTCGGTGATTGCTAGCACTATTTAGCATAGTGTGTAGATGAATTGACTGTTCGAAAGGCGTATGTTTCTTCTTTTTTTTCCTTGGTGCAAAATCAGGGCGTTTCTTAAAATTGCGTTTCGGTATTTACTGAAGCCTTCTAATCCTATCTGCGACTCTACGATGTTCAGATTTGATTCTATTGAGTCCAATTCCACTGTGGTGAGACTGCAGAAATTTTACGTTATGCATCGTCACACTGATTTCGCATCCAGTATCATGGTTTCAGGATTTCACTCGAGTACGCATTAAGGGTACACTAAATAGCTAGAATTACATCTTTGAAGTGTTGGAGCCCGTGGTAATCTCATACTATGAGAGCTTGAGTCAGCCATGTTCCAAAAAAATTATGAATGATCTCTCTTGGAGCTCGGTATTCAGGAGTTCTTTATCCATCAGACATCAGCTTGTTTGTTTTCCTGATCTATCACTAATAAAAAAGACGTGATCCATGCTCACACAGCAACTACACAACCCATTCCTACATCACATAAACTTTGACAATATGTGGAAGTTGTAAGGATAACAATACTATAAGGATGCATCCAAAGCTTCTTTGATTTTAATCCAAAGTGTTTAGTATCAGATGTACCTAACAATAATAGCCACACTACGTGCTAATTTTGTCATCTTTGAAAATTCCATTGTTTGAAACATTTGAACTTTGTATAACATATTATCTTTTAAATAAATTTTGCTGCGATGTATATTTGATCACTCTTGGTGTTGTATTTTGGATAGGAAACAGTGTATTTTTAAAAAATGAATCGTTACTGAAAACGTAATATTATTCAAATTATTTTCTAAAAAAAAACCTTCCCATACAAAATTTAAACCTCTCTTAACTCTAGGTTTAGGAAAGCTATAAAAAGTTTATTTAAATGATATTGCCTTCATTTAATTAAATAACCAAACAATAGTAAAAAGCACTTATATTGATTATTAAGTTAAACATAGACTATTTGTTCTAGACATAATACACGTAATACACGTATTGAAGTATTACAAACACCGAAAATCAGTATGCCTTGAGGATACTGGAACTTGACCAATATTGATTTAACTGCAAAATATAGTATAACTTTTAACGAATAGGGAATCTTTAGTTACTCGAAGATCATATTGATTCTAACTACTTTGAATTTACTAGTTACTTGAAGACCATGTTTATTAATGCTAGGTAGGACATGAGTTATTTGATTTAAAAAAAAAGAAAAAAAAACAAGATTACTTTTAGCCTTGATGAATACTCCAACTGTGTCACATGTGCAAAGATTAACAAATACACATACATATATGTATATTATGTATGTATTGTTATGTTTAATATATATGATAACAACAGGGTGAGATTATAAATAGCATAATACTTAAAATTAACATCTGTATTATATTCCATAATAAATATATTGATCCAACAAAAAGCCTATTTCCAACTGCGATAAAAATTAATAAATGTAAAAGATTTAAACTAAAAGATTCTGAGTAACATTTCAGGATGCTTCAATCACTTATTTTAGAAATTAACCCAGTAAAATAAAGGTTATAACCCCTTTTAATAAGGACTGATAAATTTTTAGATGGGGTTTAATTGAATTTTTTAAAGATTGGACTTTTTACTGTCACTTCTCTTAAAGGAAATATTATCCCATACCGTAATATGCAATTATGGGCATTTATAGTTAGTGTAAATAAGGGCCATATCCCTCAGATGTGGATATTTTCCAGAAGCAAATGCTATTCTCATGAGAAAAAAGCTGAAAATTAGATTCTTCTCTAAAAACTTTGTTCAATTCCAAGATAATGAATCTTTGTAATCGTATGAGATTGTACATCCGTGAAAGATAAAGAAGAACGTAACTTTTAAAATTAGAGTATCATTTATTTTCTCTTCATCTGCAGTAGGTTTAGCCAGAAACATGTGAAAGTCCACAATTTGGAAGCTCATAACTTTAAATATGATGTTATAATATTTTTTTTTTTAAAAAAACAGCTTTGACTTATACAGAGCATCGATATGATGACCTCAACTGTTGAACCATTTTTGCCAGCATCTCCTAGCAATTAAATGAACAAAATTCCTTTGTCAGAAAATGTAATTTTGTTTAAACTGACTTTTTTAATTTAATGACACTATTTTTCAACCATTAAAAAATTTGTTTAATATTCACGAATTTTTCAATAAAATATTATTTTAATTGGTGTTAGTTGTCTGAAGTTGAAATATCCCATTCCTTTTCACCAACAGATTGTGTGAAAATATTCTTTATATACACTACGGGCCATTAAAATTACTACACCAAGAAGGTGACATGCTACAGACGTGAAATTTATACGAAAGAAAGAGGTGCTGTGATATGCAAATGATTAGCTTCTCATCGCATTCAGACAAAGCAGGCGCCAGTAGCGACATTAAATGAGGAAATTGTTCAACCGCTTCCTCATACACAAACTGCATTTGAACGTTGTTGCCTGCTGAAAAGTTGTTGTGATGCCTTGTGTAAGAAGGAAAAATGCGTACCAGCATGTTTCAGACTTTGATAAAGGTCGAACTTTAGCGTACCGGGATTGCGGTTTATCTTATTGCAGTATTGCTGCTCGCGTCGGTCGAGATCCAATGACTGTTAGCAAAATATGGAATCGATGGGTTCAGGACGGTGATACGGAACGCCATGCGGGATCTCAACGGCCACCCATCACTAGAAGCCGAGAAGACAGGCATATTATCCGCATGGCCGTAATGGATCGTGCAACTACGTCATGAGCCGTGAGTCAAGAAACGGGGTCGTTTGGAAGACAACAAGTGTCTGCACGAACAGTTCGACGACGTTTGCAGCAGCATGGACTCTCAGCTCGGAGACCATGGCTGCAGCTTCCCTTGACGCTACGTCACAGACAAGAGCGCCTTCAATGGTGTGATCAACGACGAACCTGGGCGCACGAATGGGGGGAGACGTCATCTTTTCAGATGAATCCAGGTTCTGTGTACAGCATCATGATGGTCGCATCCGTGTTTGGCGGCATCGTGGTAAACGCACACTGGCCGCGTGCATTCGTCATCGTCATACTGGCCCATCACCTAGCGTGATGGTATGGGGTGCCATTGGATACACGTCTTGGTCACATCTTGTTCGCATTGACGGTGCTTTGAACAGTGCACGTTACATTTCTGGTGTGTTACGACCCGTGACTCTACCCTGCGAAACACTACGTTACAGCAGGATAATGCCCGACCGCATGTTGCCGGTATTGTACGGACCTTCCTTGATACGGAACATGTTCGGCTGTTGCCCTGGCCGCACGTTCTCCAGATCTTTCACCAATAGAAAACGTCTGGTCAATGGTTGCCGAGCGACTGGCTCGTCACCAAACGCCAGGTTTTCAAACGGTTGGTGAACTGTGGCATCGTGTTGAAGCTGCATGTGCATCTGTACCTGTACATGCAATCCAATTTCTGTTTGACTCAATGCCCAGACGTATAACTGCTGTTAATACTGCCAGAGGTTTTTGTTCTGGGTACTGATTTTTCAGGATCTATCTAGCCAAATGTTTTGAAAATTTAATCACTTGTTATTTCTAGTATAATATATTTGTCCAATAAATATTCGTTATCTGTATTTCTTCCTGGTGTAGCAATTTTAATGGCCAGTAGTGTACATTTGCTGAATGTTCAATTATGATGCTTTTAAACTCTGTTTATTTACTTACAGGAACCTAAAATTTAATTATATATAAGTTTAATAAAATATTTCTTTGCACTTAAAATTTCCTTACAATCAAACCATCCTTTTTTAGTGTTTTAATTTTGAATTCAGTTATTCGTTAGTTTACGTTTTAGATCCAACGGGGATTCTTTTGTGATTTGAAATTTATTTTAAATTATAAGTACTTTGATTCTCCAATGATGAAGTGATGAAACTCCATTAAGTAAATGAAAAGTAATTGAATGAATTTATCTCTTAATTTCTGAGTTAGATGATGAAGAGTTAAGGAGTAGACTTTAAATTCATCTGTGCGTGCTTTTATTCTCACCTCAGGCGTTAATGTTTGTAATTAATGGGAATCAATTTTAAGTCATATGCCTTAAGACAAATCAGTATTCTTGTGCAAAATGTAAACGTAGAGAGGTAATCAAAGTAAATATATCTTAATTACATGATTTTTCAATTAGAAAACAATTTTTATATTTTTTCTGCTTAAATAAATTTTTTTCCTATGAATTATTTTTTGGCACTCAATTAAATTAAAAAAAAAAAAAAAAAAAAAAAAAAAAAAAAAAAAAAAAAAAAAAAACAAATTTCAAGGGAATGATGAGAATAAATTTAGCAGTTTAAATGAGAAAACTAGGTTATATAGCAAAATAAATAAACACATACACGAGATAATTTCCTAGAAAAAAATTTCAGAACCATCGATTCTTTTCCGTTTGAACAGTTAAATTATTACTTAATTTACATGGAATCAAAAAATCCGTATGCAATTATTCATCATGGATATTATAATTAATTTTAGATTTAAAGATAACTGAGTTTTCCAACATTTTAAACATAATGAAATATTGATCCCTGCTACGAAGTTCTGTCCCTTAATATTAAAATCAATGATGTAAATTATAAAGCTAAGATATGTACTTATATTATTTTCATTAAAATGGTTCTGGCACTGAGTAATGCGTTGAGCTGAAAAATATTTTTTTTTCCATGAAATTTCCTTTATTCCTCGTTGTTTTTTAGAAATTTATTCACGAAGTTTTAATATATTTCAATAATGCATGGTACTTTGGAAAGAGAAGAATTGGCGATTGTTAATTTTTAAGGCTGAAAATACTTATTGCTCAAAACGTGTGTTATGAAGTTTGCATAAATAAATCATGTTGGTAACTATATCTTTCTTTTCTCACATTATTCACTTGCTTTTCTTATGTAATTAATTAAAACTGAGAGTTATACATTATTTTAATTTATCCAAAATACTTGTTATTACCAAAATTGTTTAACGCTTTATTCAGTTATTTGCCAAAAGGGGTTTAAAATTTGGCTGAAAGTGAGAAGAACTTATTTTGATAATAATGTATATTTCATTAGCATGTTTAGAAAAGAATTCATAAAATTTCCATCCACAGATAACTTATTAATTGAATTTAATCTTCTAAGAAAGTGAATTGCCAAAACTGGAGTAAATCGAGGTGATAAAAAAAGTTTGAATAAAAATTGGTTTGAAAAATAACTCAGTTTTTAGTGGAAGACTTTGCTTACTCTTATTTGTGTTTTAAATAATTTCCATCATATAATATTTTATAAAAAATACCACAAAATAAAGTTATTAATATTTGTATCAATTGATATTTTAAAAAAATGACATTTATAATTTTTTCTTTATACAAGATGCATTCAAAAGTAATAAAATAAGATTTGAATGAAAATTTTAAAATATTTTTACGGAAATAAATAAGTTAATTATTCAGATGACGCAAGAGCTGTGATTTAAACATTTTGACAATAAATTTCAAACTTTTTATTTTTGATTGGAAGTTTTCTATATCAAACTTTATTCCATATCATTTGAAGACTTTCCATCACAATCTTTGCAAATTTTTAATACCTTCAAAAAAGGATATTTTTAAAAATAGTTTTTATTAAATAAAAAAATCAAAAATAAAATTAATTGTATAACTGGTGACAATATTAAATGATATTACGAATATTTATGTCAAATTTATAAATGTTTTTGTTGATAGAATATTTTAAAACGTTCTCACTAAAATTGAGGTTGATTTATTTAGCAATTACCGAATTAAATAACTCCCTAGAATTTAACTAAAAATTCTAGAGAGTAATGATTTTCATTTAAACCACTCTCTAGAATGTTTAATTGCATTGAATATGATTGGCATTTGCATACGTAGCAGATTAAAAAAAATATTTAATGATTTTAGCAAGATAATCTCAGAGCTATTTGCTTTTCACAGTAATTCTTTCTCAATATTTTAAAACAATGAATGCATATAAAATGTATATTTTCGTTTTTTGAATATTTATCTAATATATACTGAAAATTCCAGTTTAAACTATTGATTTGCTTTCGTCTGACTGAATCGTTATCTAGTGTATGTGTGCTTTAAATAATAATTCTTTTGCTTTTTATTATATACAATTATTGAAATTTTTTCGTGTGAGTAATATTCTCTTTTTTAAGGATGCCCTGTCATTCTACTACACATTTATAGTAAAGATGGTTTGTCGTAGCAGGAAAAGGTCAAAATAATTATATTGTTATTCATAATTTATTTTTTGTAGCTAATTTTTATTTCAATAGTTTTTTCTTCATCATTTTTATTATCTTATGAATGATGAACAAATCATATATATTCATCATGGAATAATATTTTTAGCTTTTAATTATTTACACACCACATTAGTGAAAATTTACGTATTCAATTATAATTAACACAAATTACCACATTCAATTATAATTGACAACTTATGATAATTAAATATGGGTTATATATCATTCAAACCAAAATTAAAATTAAAATTTAAATTTTTGTCTAAGTTGGCCATTATTTTCTTGAAATATACGAATTTATTTAAATGATTCATTTTCCGCTGCAGCTATAATTATCATCTTTTATATCCAACGCTATTAACTATTTACATAACAAATAACTTAAATTTATTATTTTAAGATACATTTTAAACTAAGGAAATGTCATATTTCCCTTGAAATTTCATTTTATTCTTCTATAGTTATCTACTGAGTTTTCTAAATAAGCAAAAGGCTTCTATATAAAATTTTAAAAATATTTATTTAGTATTTATTGAATTTAGCAATCAGTTTCATAGATTTAATTCGTTTTTCCTTTCCTAGTATTAGATGTCTAATTAGTTTTACTCTGGAAAAATTCCTTTCAACAAAATTAAATAAAAGGGGCGTTTTTATTAATGTTTTAGAAGTAGTTAGTTAATATTAATCAGATGTCGTTCTACTGCAATCCGTTTTCTCCTTAGTTTATTTAATTAGAGATCCTGCTTGCTAATTTCATCCGTGAATAATTTTGTATAAAATATACGAGGGAAATTTCTGTCAAAGTATTTTGTTTTCCGAAAAGCTTCTTTTTAATTCTCAGAGATAATTAACGGTTAAAAACTCAATAATTCCATTTCATGCAAAATGAAATGTAGGAAAAGATGGAATAGAATAAAAATTTTATCGCGATGTAAAAATTTGCGTTTAGGAAAAATATTATTCTATAAATTAAATATAACTTCAAAATTATTTAGGAAAAATGTATTTCAAGAACAATTCACAAATTAAAAATAATTTTTATAATACTATAATTGAAACACTAAGAATACCATAATTATATTATACTAAACTAATAATACTACACAACTGGTCATTAAAATTGCTACACCAGGAAGAAATGCAGATAACAAAATGATATTTATTGGACAAATATATTATACTAGAAATAACAGGTGATTAAATTTTCAAAAAATTTGGCTGGATAGATCCTGAGAAATCAGTACCCAGAACAACCACCTCTGGCAGTAATAACAGCAGTTATACGCCTGGGCATTGAGTCAAACAGAGATTGGATTGCATGTACAGGTACAGATGCCCATAGAGCTTCAACACGATGCCACAGTTCATCAACCGTAGTGACTGGCCATTCGTGCGCCCAGGTTCGTCGTTGATCACAACATTGAAGGTGCTCTTTTCTATGACGCAGCGTCAAGGGAAGCCGCAGCCATGGTCTCCGAGCTGAGAGTCCATGCTGCTTCAAACGTCGTCGAACTGTTCGTGCAGACACTTGTTCTCTTCCAAACGACCCCGTTTCTTGATTCACGGCTCATGACGTGGTTGCACGATCCATTACGGCCATGCGGATAATATGCCTGTCTTCTCGGCTGCTAGTGATAGGTGGTCGTTGAGATCCCGCATGGCGTTCCGTATTACCAACCTGAACCCATCAATTCCATATTCTGCTAACAATCATTGGATCTAGACTGACCCAAATAGCAATACTGCGATAAGATAAACCGCAATCTCGGTACGCTACAATTCGACCTTTATTAAAGTCAGAAACGTGCTGGAACGCATTTCTCCTTTTTACACGAGGCATCACAACAACTTTTCACCAGGCAACAACGTTCAAATGCATTTTATGTATAAGGAACCGGATGAACAATTTCCTCTTTTGAACACAATGTAGGTGTCGCTACTGGCGCCTGCTTTGTCTGAATGCGTTGAAAAGCTAATCATTTGCATATCACAGCACCTTCTTCCTTTCGTATAAATTTCACGCCTGTAGCATGTTGCCTTCTTGGTGTAGCAATTTTAATGGCCAGTAGTGTATATAATTGAAACACAAAGAAAGCCTTAAGGCACGTGCAGTGCTATTTTTATAAGCAAATGATTAATATTTAGGTCAATTAATTATTGTTGAAAAACTTATAAATCATATTGTTCTATCCTTCATTATCTAAGAGAAGAGATAGAGAGAGACTATGGAGCCATCTATAACTTTATCAAATGCTAAAGTAACAAACTAGCTAGTAATATGTGTATTATAAAGTATCAGTTATCAAGTTATCTTTTATATGATCTGATTTTTTTTTTACATTTTGAAAGCAGAAATGCTTTTTTAATAAACACTATATAACAACTAAATGTTTAATTACTTCCTTATATTTGTTGAGGCAGTGGTTCTTCATAGTCTATTGATAGTGTCAAAGAATTTGGCCCGAATATTCAATTGCTCAAGTGCATGTATTTAAACCTAAAAAGATGGTTGCAGTTTTTTTCTGCATATATATTTTTTGGGTTTTTCATGAGAGATTACCGGATTTTCTTTTTTGTGACATTTGAGTATGGGACAGTTACTAAGACAAGCCATTATAGAAAGTAATGGGAAGTTTAAATTCTTTATCATTAGCAATGACTTATAAGCTATCCATTGTGCATTGTCAGATGTCTGGGAGCTCGGATTTTACTATTTTTTTCCTTGCAACAAATGAATAATAGTTACTCTCTATGGAATGTAGAATATTATGTTGTGGAGAATTAAGAGAACATTTTAGAAACTGTTTGCTGTTTGGTTATATATCTATTATTCTATAATACCATAATATTATTAGTACTGCACCAGGATGGTTTTTATTGTCAGTTTATGAAAAAGAGCTGCACTCAATAAAGACCAAGATATTACGCAGTGAAAATTCATGAAAAGCGTTTTAGAAATTCTTAGCTATTAGATTATATTTTACTCAATATTACCATAATATCAATAGTACTATAACAACTGATACTCACTAATTTCCTTGTTGTAGCTTCAATTTAATGATGAGAAGTCTTGTTAGTCATCATTACATTCTTATTTTACAAAATAGCAAATTAATAGCTTAAAACGAACAAATTTTCATTGTCTTAATGCGTTAGTCTAACTAATATCCTTTAAATCATATTATACTCTATATTTGGAACATATTCCGATATGAAAACATTGCTCCATACAGTTAAAATTTAGTTATGAAAAGTGTTTTAATTGAAATAGAAATTGAAAGTAAAAACTTATCATGCATAATTTTCGCTGTAGCAATATTTATTTTCATCTATTTAGTAGTGAAAATTTTACATTTTTATTTCATGAAAACATTGTTGAAAAATTCCTTTTCGTGAATGAAAAATACTATATATTTTTTTGGAGAAAAACACTAATACCATTGAAGCTTATTTGTTAGCAATTCCTTATAAGAAATCACATAAAATAAAAGTAAAATTTTAATTAATTTACGAATACTTAATTATTTTCAGCAAATAGTATTTCGAGAATTCACTAGTAAAAGAAAATAATAGAAAAAAATATAAATAAAGCGAAGTTAAGGTTTTAATTTTAAATGAAGTGAATAGCTATTTATACTAATTGCTACTCTGCTCTAATTAGATACATTCTGTTTCATTTTGATTTTTTTATAAAAAGCATATTTTATTTATGAAAAACATGTTATTTATAGTAGAGTCGTGTAAATATCAATTCAAATATAATCTATGTTTTCCCAATAGTCAAAGTAATCTAATAATTTAAATAAATTTGTGAAAGATAAATACATAATTTCACTAAAAATTTATCATTTAAGAAAATATAATTGTAATATAATTTGAGTGTAATATTTTATTTATAGTTTTTTTTAACTGAAAGGCAAACTAAAAATTTATGCACTTCAATATTTTGTGATAATTTGTTTAATCTTTTTTTGAACATAAATTTTAATTTAAACGCTTAGAACTAAGATATTATTATATAATATTTTTATAACAAACAGTTTATGCTGTTTTACTCAATCGCATGAAAAATTGACGAATTATTATATGTAGACTCATTTTTCTCATGTTTAGCAAATTCAACTGTTAAGTACTTTTTCTTCGCAGTTTCGCTATCGAAAATCTATTACCAACTACGGTTTTCGGAGCATAACACTCTCTCATACACTTTCGTAAAAAATGTCTAAACAAAGTGGTTTGGTCCTGAAAACATTACCGATGGAAATTAATTGAAGACGCATTTTTTATCTCGCCATCAAAGGCAGTTACTGGTAAACCTGTCAAATATAGACTTACGTGATTAATATGTTTAAAAGCATGCATCGTTCAACAACGATTTAGGCTCAAAAATTAATTCTGTAACATTCTTTTTAGACACTTTATACACAACTTGTATAAAAGAATAATGGTGTTTGCTTTAGTAAACCTATTAATAATTTTTGTGAACAAGACTAAGAAAAAA
>JAPDSC010018631.1:53482-67556 GCA_026290005.1 Latrodectus geometricus
AATTTGAAAATCATTAATATACTCATGTACAATTTTTTAGTTTAGTAAAATACTTTATTCAAAACATTAAAATGATTTTCACTCTTTTGGTGACTATGCAATCTTTGGCTTATTAGTCTTTATCCATGAGAACATTTTAAATTGAACTCTTTGTACGTTTTTTAAAGTGCTTGGTACTGAAAGGAAGAACTATGTAAGGACGATTGCATGGATAACGAATTTTCTCAGAATAAATCAAGTTTTTGAGTTACAGCATACGCTGCCTTCAAAAGTAAATAGAAATGAAATTTCTGTTTTTATTTCTCCTGTATCATGTAATTATCAATTGCACTGTATCAGTGACCATTTAGTGAATAACTAAAGAATAGGAAACATGAGAATGAGTTTTCTGTTTTTAATACAATAATCACTATAGGAGTCATATTTTTAATGTATCTTCTTGCAGTGTCATACTAAAATTAAGCCTTTCCTGGCTCAAAAATACTAATCTGTAATACGTAATATTTCATGTTTAATTTTCAAAACAATCGAAACTAAATCGTAGATTTATTACGATTTGTTGTATACATTAGAACAGTTTCGATTTAAAAATCTTAATTGCAGATCGTTATAATATTAAAAATTATTAAAAATTAATTTAGCAAGTATCGGAAATGTTTATCGAAAGAAATGTGCTTTATTTTTCTAGAAAAGTCAGTGAACTATGGTAATTCTTCGTAGTGTGTAGTAATGCATTTCCGTTTCATCAACTGTAAGATGACACCGGAAAATTCACTCAGATAGTCCTCGAACTTGTCTAAGCACTGTTTTGAAATGGCTTCACGAGTCCACTTTTGATCCACTGTCACCAATCGTGGTACCCATCATTCAGGTAGGTTTTTCATGTTCGTATGTCCAGATATCAAATACACGTTTATTTGATGCTTTTATCTTTGCTATTTCATACAATTGTATGCCCAGAACGCCCTGCATCTGTTATGTTCATACACCTGCAACAAACTTTCATGAATCACTTGTAAACCATTACCATATAAAGGGGCAAAACTTTCATTTAGTGTTTCATTCTTTTTCCACAAATGAAAAAATAAATAAATAAATAAAAAATATATATATTTTATCAATACGTGAAATTCCTTATCTCCCCAATTAAAACAAATATGTTTATCATTTGCTTCTTTGAAAAGGTTATGACTGTTGCTATGTAGATAATATTAAATTGAATACATAAGAGTGTTATCAGAGCTCCACATATATTAAAGTTAATTGACTTATCAAACTGCCTTTCTATTTGCACTGATATACACATATATAAAGACGCATATATATATTTCAGATTGAAAATATTTATAATAAATTAATCATGATTTATGCTTTTGTATATTTAAAACCATAACAGAAAAATAGTTACAATTGCAATTTATACACCTAAATGATGTCATAATTTTATAAAATGACATAAATCACTTATAGTTTGTTTCATTAAAATGATGGTATTTTTCAATCACTGTTTGGAAGACCTGCTTACCGTTAAAAAGTTTTTAATATATCAGACAAATTATCTTTGTATGCATTAAATGCTTAGATTTATAAATAATTTTATTTGATTGTTGGAAATATATAAACTTTTTTCTCAATTAACATATTATCCAAATCAAGAATCAAAATTTCTAAAAATGCATATTAAGGACAAATTTTGAATTTATTTCAAAATATTTATAATAATTCTATATACGCTAAACCTACAAAAAGTATTCTTTATAACAATCTGAGATATTAAGATATCTCAGATATAAGAAAAATATTATATTTTATTTATTCTTTACTTTATATAATACAGGAAATAGTTAAAAAAATGAAGATATTTCATAGAAAAATATATAAATAAAATTAGCTATTCCTAGAGTATGTCATTAAACTTAAATTATTCTATCTTCTTTATTTTCCAGTTATAACAACAACGAAGAAGAGCTATACATAAGTTGAAAGTAAATTTTTATGTGTTAGAAAGATATATTTAAGGATTAAGTTACTTTACTCTTGTATCCTTCTGAATTATTTAAATTTCCGGGTAATAAATCCAAATTATGCAACATATATAACTTTCATTAAATTAAACTGCACTTCTTTAAAAGTCTGAAATATTATCTTTTAGTTATCTTTTTATAAGCTTCAAGTAAGAATAAAATGATATTTTATATTTAGAGGAAGAAGAATGTTTTTTTTCTTCTGCATGTAGGTATTCATGAAAATTCAAAGTACTTTTTAAAATCCTTTATTTAAATAATTATTTTACTAGCTATTTCTTTCGATGATGTAGTTTGGATTTTGACACGAAAGAAGTAAATCCTATAAAATTAACCATTATTTTAACATTATAAAAATATCTTATTGATATAAATACTATTTTATTACAATTTTAAAATATATACTAAATATCTGTTCTTTTGAAAGTTATTTAAGATCCTGAATTTTTAAATAAAATTTCAAGAATACATAAGATGTTTTTTGTGCTCATAGCACACACTTGTAAAATTCTTGCCTAATACAGTATATTTTTTATTTTTGAAGAAATTAATTTCATAAATATTGATTCTGAAAGGTTTAAAATTTATTATAATTTTTGCTGCAGTCTTTTAAAATTTATTGGTCTAAACATTATTATAATAGATTTAATATTAAGCTCCAATAAATTTTTAATGCATTTGAATCATGTTTTTTTCCAACCAATTTTCAATTTTCTATCAACAATTTTGAATTTTAAAAAATATAAGTAACAAATAACGTAAATTTTTCTCTTTTAAATTATCTCGTTACTCTCTTTATGTTTTGAAATCATACTCACAAATGAAGATTCTACTATGAATTTCTTCTGTTCTGAATATTGATAGTATATCTAAATAGCATTCATAATTTCAGATATAAATTGTATTTATCAGAAAAACAATGTATTTAAAAATCTAGTAAAGTTTTAGAAGAACTCAGTACAAGGATTTTACAGTGAGAGATAAATAATCTTTAGAATAGATATTTTTAACAGCAAGAGAAAAAATTCGGAATAAGTATGTAATTTTATAAATTCAAACTATATGCTTTGTAAATATTTGATATCCCTTTAAATTTTGTCACTCTGTAAAAGAGAATTTCTGCCTTATTTTAATTTTAATAATGAAAGTGAATAATCATTCATGCTATAAAAAACCAATTTTGAAGATTATTGTAAGATCAAAATGATAATACTAATAAACATATTTTCTTCTTTAAAATTAAAATATACATCATTATCATTTGTAAGGCATTAATTTATTAATCAAATAAAACATGACTGGGTATCAATTTATAATTAGTTCACCAATTGGGAAAAATAATGTGCAATTAATGGTGTTTTCTTTAATAATAGATTTTTTTACCACAAGCAGATTATTTATTGTACATTTCAAAACTGGTAATTCTCAAATATTGTATGACATGTATTTAAAATTTTGATGTCTTATTTTTATAAAAATAATTTATATATAGTTTAATAAATGAATAATAAAGCAATGCCAGCTTTGAATTTATTATTTTGTTAACATGCTTAATGTTTTCAACATTATTATCACAAATGAGGGACAGGATTCACAAAAATTGTCATATGATTTGAAATATATTGTTAAAAAGTGCATACAATTTATCAAAATTTAATTAGAGATTCAATAAGGTTTTAAGAAAAATTTGTAATTACCATAAATATAGTTAAACTCATAAATAAATTTCTTAATAAATGTAAAGAAATTTTAAAATTTAGTGGTAAGACCTTTTTTTAACTACATAGTTTAAATTATATTATATTAATCTTTACACTACAATGGTAGATTAAATATTTTCTTCTATTGTGGTCATGAATATTAATAATTACTTTTGAGGAAGCAAATACAGTTTTGCCCAAATATGGCGTCCAAAATGCCAGGGTGAGGCTGAATCAAAAGTCATATATCAGGAAACGTTACTGTCTTCTCCAAATTACAGGAAACATTAGATGGGCAGCTTGTTATACGGGTGACATTGCAGGAGTAAGTTGCAATGACAGTATTCCGGAGTGGTGTGTGTGTGGGAAACGCAATTTATCGCCCTATTTCACTAAAGATATTTATTAGAGTTTCGCTTAATGTAGCAAATATTGTTTTTCGCCCATGGTAGTCATGAGGAAAAAGCGGTCTTGGTTAAAGATTGACATGACAGAATAAGAGGTGGTTGTTTGTGAAAATGTCTGTCAAATCTTAAAAGGAAAATTTATAAATTATTTATTTGTGCATGCAATTTTAAACAGAATTTTCTTGTTCAGAACTAAGATAAGGAGAAAATTATTTGAGTTAAATATTATCAATGAATTCGTTTTTTAACAGTTATTAGGAATTTTTAATAAAAGAATATACCATTTTTCAAATTAAATAAAATTCATTTTTCGGACTTTAATTAAATTTGACAATCAACTTATTAACATTAGAATGAAATTCCAATTAAAAAACAGAAATAACTCTTGATTTCATATTTGTCTTAACTGAGTTCTTATTGTACATATGTTAAATCTTTGCTCTTAAATTTGAATATGACACAACAATTAAAATGAAGATGCAATCGTAATACAACTTATTCATTTCAATATTTTTAAAACACATTCACACTGTGTTCATATAATTTCCTATAACATTGAATGGTATTAGTAAAATATCTTCTATTTAACTATTGCACATAGAGCTAAACATAGTCTTAATAGAATTCTAACAACTTATTTGTGGCACAAATATTATTTATTACATATCAAATGAAATATGTATTTAATTTCAATTATAAATATTTAAATTAAAATTAAAATAATAAAACTATTGAAAATTTTTCTTCTAAAATATATTCAAAATTACAATAAACCATTTATATGCATATTGACTTTTTAATCCATATTTTATATATTTATTATTATATAATTTTATAGAATTTTTTCATCGCAATCTGTATTTATATATACTAACGAAAATTAAACAAATTAGTTATCATCAAGTAAACATTTTTAGTAAATAAATACAATCAAAGCATAATTGAGTAAATTGATTTTAATGGCCTTTATTTTCAATTCACTTTTATTATCAGGGGCATTGTATTAGGAGAGAATATCTAATTGAATGAAGACCATTTATATAACTTTTGAAATAGCTTTCTTATTATTTGTAAAATAGTTTACAATAATCATACATTGCTACATTATTATATTGACATAAGTATTAGGAAGAAGAAAATTAAGAAATTTACAAATTCTGAATTTATTAAACTGTAGGATGAAATGAGCAGGAATAAAATTTAAAAAAAAGAAGAACAGGTCGTGTTTTATAAAATACTTATTCATTATAATGTAGCCTTTTCACATAGATATGAACTTACCTAATTCCACGTCATAAGAAACCATTTATATAGTTCTTAAAGACGAATTATGAACACAATGCCATTAAGTCACGTCACCCACCACATTGATAGCTTAAGGTGTTTAAAATATTTTGGGAGCACATTAGAGTCAAATATACTTTTAAAGATTAGATAAAATAAATTGATTATCGTAATTAGGTGTAAAATAAAACCAATGGTTTCATCCATTTAAACACATTATTTCGTTTGGTACATTAAAAAAATAGAAAATTAATGTTTTAATAATTTTTTCTGTTTTCTACTCCTAGTATGGTGGACATGTATAGGTATCAGGTTTCACTCTTCATAAATTATTCCAAACAAAGATATTTGGAAGCAGTTCAATATATAGTTTCTACTGGACAGAATTCAATTCATTGGTACATGTTTCTTATTCAGTGAATATTAACGCTTATATAAATATTCTGGATAAGTCAACCCATTTTACTACAAAATTGAGGAATGGCATTTCATATTGGAAAATCTATACTGAACTATTTTATTGAAAAAAAGGAGTATTTGCTTGTGAAGATTATTCTGAGTATATATTTGATTTCAGAATAGCATTTTTATGTAAGTTAAAATAATTAGAATATCATTACTACCACATCCATTTTTACAAGGGTATTTTTCCTAGCTCTGCACAGAAATGATGAATATTCTCTTTAGATTAATTAATAACAAATGGAAAATATAGCTATTGGAATTACGTCACTGCAATGGAAGTAATGAAGACAATTGTCTTTTAAATAGAATAAATATGGTTTTTTTTTTAACTGAAGCATGTGCATAGTAATCAAATAGTTTGCTGCATTCTTAATGAAATATGCTTGTTGGTTTTATTAAATGTATTAAAGGTTAGCATTCACATTCATGTTCAGAAATATTAAATTATTAAATGCTTAAGTTGTTAAATTTAATTTCAGAAAAAAATACAAAGTGTTTAGCTCAAACCGCAAATTAATGTTAGTAATTGCTTTAAATTCTCTTTGAAAATTATTTCTTTGTGCTTCTGGAAGAACTTGTTATTAGTAAATAATTGATTTGAATCAGAGTTTTAGGTATTAAAATTTTAACAATTATTTAATTTTTTATATAAAATAATTCATTTGATATTATTTCAAAATTCTTATTCCAGAAGAATTTGTTTTCAGTATGAGAAAATTAAGTTTTAAAATTAATTTTCAGCATTTTAATTCACTTTCCATTAACAGTTTTTGATAACTCCTACAGTTTGGAAAATAGTTTAAAATTTAAACAAATTATTTTCATAATTATGGTTCAGAAAGTAGATAAATATTCACCAATATAATTATATAAGTTAATAATTATTTATTTTCTGACTTCTATACTTTATTTCAAAATAATTTAAATTTTAAAATAATTAGAATTTAAATATATTTTTTTTACATTGCATTTCAGAAAATAAAAAATAAAGGAAATTTAAATCAATCTTAGCTTAGCTTAAATTTAAAAATACGTTTTTACACAAAATATATACATTACATCACATAAATATAAACTTATTTTTCATGTAAAATATATTTAAAAAATATTTTCCATATTCAATGTTAAAACTTTTCAACATATCTCTCTTATAAATTTAGGAATCCGCAGAATAGTCAAGCTCAATATGGAACAATATATAAAGAAGTTATCTCTTCAAAAATAATGTTTTTGTTATTTTCATTTGTTTATCATTCTATGTGAAATATATTTTGAAAAAATATGCTTAACTTATAATTTTCTCTCTTGTATGCTTTCTATACAATTATTCTTGTATAATTTAAATAATATTTTCAACATATAAGTATATTGAATGATAATTATATTTAAAAGTTTAGAAATTCTATTTTGTACAAAACATGCAATTTATTTCATGAAAATTTCAATGCATATTGTCTCGTGCTTCTTTTAGAAAATAAGTTATAATTAATATTCCCCAAGTGACAGTTTAAGCTTTTCTGAGAATGATATTTCTAAAAGGATTTATTTTTCGTATAAAAGAACTGTTAACTGTATTAAAAGCGTAGCAAATATCTTAAATAAAAAAAGCCTTCCTTAGAGTGTTTTCAAGTTCTCAGAATATAATTCAAATATATTCCGTTTAGTGAAATTAAATATAACTGAACGCATGCAGTTTAATTGAGTGATTAGCATACATTACACTAAGTTCATATAAGTGGTAAACATGAGATATAACTAGGAAAGTAAATAATTTAAATACTATAATAAAAGTATATTACTTAATTCAGAAATTTTCTTTAGTTATTGAGGACCCATGATTTGTAACTAAAGAATAGAATTTAAAATAAAATAAAACCCGATATGCCATTTATAGATGAAGAAATGTAAACTTTTTACTAAGCATTATTAAAATCACTGTAAAATTCCAATTTAATTACGATAATTTTCATATTTATAAAATTTCACTATAAAGGATTTAATTACTTAGACTACTTAGAAAGATCAAAGTTTGCTTTGAATTGGTTACTGGATTATCTTTTAAGCTTTCTATATAAACACATACACACACACATGTATAAGAAATTAATCAATTCTCAAATAATTTATTTATGACTTTAAGATAATGGATTTTATTTTTAGTTCAAACACAATACTTAAAGAATTCTAATCAATCAAAATAATTATTTAAATTTAAACATTTGCTCAAATATCTAAACTTAGTTTATATACATATACCTTTAAAACTAACTTCATTTGGAACCATATTTTAAATGTTTCAGTATTTACTAGATGAAAGAGAGAAATCCTAAGTAGTTTTCTTTTAAATATTAACTCTTGCTTGTAATAAAGCCCCAAAACACTGCATTTCTAATATTGATAGATGGGAATCGTGCCAAATGATAAAAATAAATATTTTTACTTTAGAAATATCTGCCTTCTCCCGATATTATATCTTGACTTGGTTAGGGTATGATTATAAATGTAATTTATCACACACCTTCACCCAATACTTTTTAATTTTGTAAAGAGAAATCCGAAGTTTCAACATGTAACTTCTTCTTTAGAAGCTTTTGATAAGTTTATTTTTATTCTAGCCTGAAGAGAACATCTAAATGAAAGAGACGTATTTGAATATGTTATCTTAAAGGAATTTATGTTGAAAGTTTGCCACATTTATTTGAAGAAATATTTTTTATGATTACTATTTCATTTAATCATACAGATTTGAAAATAAATTATGGCTAACATAATATAAAATATTCATTTTAAAGACTAAGATTTTAGTAAAATGAAACCATTAAGGAAGAATAAATTTAGAAATGTTTGAATGAAATGTCACTCTTTTAATTTTTGTATATTATTTAATTCATTGTTTTTAGGGAGAATATTTAATTTTCTGATGTTTTCAAAATTGTTAAAATTGTAAGCTCTTACGTGAGGGCATATATAAAAATTAAATTGATAGTCCTGATTATTAGATAGTAGAATAAGAGGATTTGAAAAACCATTGAGAACCAAATAAACAAAGAATATTGATAAAAAGGATAAAATAGTTGAATTATCCTTATTTGATCACTAATTAGTAAGAAAAAATATTTTTCAGGTATATTAAAATAATGGAAAACTTAAAAAAACACTGCAGATTAAACAAGTTTCATAATAAACTTTGGAATATTTTGAAATAAAATGAGGAATTTAAAAAATTTAAAAGTACAATGCTTAAAAATTTCTGATTCAATAGGCATTGTAAAATTCAGATGGAGATGGATACAAAATGCAGCTGAACTCTAGTAGACAGAAATATTGAATGCCACCTCAAATAATCATCTATTTAGATTGTTTCACATTTGAAAGAAGTGATTTTTTACATATTTATTAAATATTTTAGATAGTGGAATGATATTTACATTCTTAGTCAAAACAGAATTGTTTAAGTTTTTCCTTTTTGAGTTTTAAATAGAGTTGCATTAAGATTTTTATTATTGAGTATTTTAAAAGATATTGGAATAATTCCTATTATGGAGCAATTATGCTAATATCGATAATAAAATATTGATAGTAAAAATATGTGATGCTTTAAAATTGTAAAGTGTTTCATTTACACTTTGGTAAGTTATAAAAGTAAGTATGAAAATTGAAACTGTATGTTAAAATTTGATGTTTTTTCCTTGTTTTGAAAATTTTCATGTTATACAGACACAGAAATAATGTTTTATTTACTATTACTTACATAAATATCTTTTTTTTTTCTAATATAGTCATTTAAAAACAACATATTTTATTTATAACATACTTATCTTTTTTGAAACAACATATTTTATTTATTTTTATATTTATTCTCTCATTATATAATGAAAATGTTCATGATATCATGTAAAAATATTTTTCTTGCAGTATGAAAAATTAATTAGAATAAATTTAATATTTATTTCATTCTTTCTGGAATTATTATTAGATAATTTTTTATATAATAAATATTTTATAATTGCTTGTATAATTTATAGGTATTTGTGAAATATACATTTTAAGTTATTATTATATTCAAAACTAATAATTGCTTATATTAGTTTTTTGTACTAAATTTTGTAACTTGATTACAATTTTCTATTTGTTGATGTGAATGATATCCACTTCAGTATTTTGATGTCGTGTTGAAAAAAAGCAATTATTTACTTGAAATTCGAGATAGTGGCCTTTGAAATTATTATATCCATATATAATGCAAAATTAAACATTTTTATTGACATTTACATGAACAAAAATATATAAAACAGATTATGACCCGTTTGTTATAATTTAGTAAATTCTCTTTTTCAAGAATATCAGCGTAGTAACTATCATGCAAATCATTTATTTCGTTAGGTTAATGTACTGGAGATATGTAATTCCGATGGAAAATAAATGAGTAAATAATGCATGCAAACACATGTAAGAGCATTTTTAAATGAAAAACTTTCTTTCAGCACTAAAAGTTTCTTCAATTTTGATATACGAACAGGCAAGATTTCCATATAATTTTTATGGAATTAAGGTATCTATTATTAGTATCTGCAAACGGAATTCCGCTTGAATTTAAAAATACCTTTCTTGTCTCTTTGAATTTTTAACATAATAGACATTGATCAATGAGTGAAGATATGCTTTTCTTAATATTAAAATCAATGATTGTAAGTATAATTGAGTTAAATTATGTTTTGCAGATACATTTTTGAGGATTGGTCATGATATGTAAATACATATATGTGTGTATTATAATTAATCTAGAAATTTTATTTTTCTATGAAATTTTTGTTTTTGTTTATATTATTTTAAGATTATGTTAAATTTGTTTTAAAAATGATTAATAAATATTTTTGTAGATTAAAAATAAATAATTCCTTTATGATACAAGCTTTGAATGACTTCATTACAAACTGATAAATAAAACACACATACATCTTTTTACTGGCTTATTATAACACAAATGAGTAAATAATTTTTAGTTAGGCAACAATGCAAATTCTAATTAACACAATGTTTTAAGCAAATTTATCACAGATTTGATAATTTATTCATGAAATTTTTTTCAACTAGTTATAAAGTCTTGATTTTAATTTCTGAAAATGCTTAGCGTTAATTTAGTTTAATCAAATATGCGGGGTATTTTTCTTTTAATATAATGAAAGGTCGATAATTGAATTTCAATTTCATTTTAGTAAAATTGGTTAAAATTTGTAAATAAAAACACTTTAAAATTTATTTAAGCATGTAGTAACATATTGTTTCATTCTATTTTTAATGAAAACATTTGTTGTTCTGAATCAAAACTGTAAAATTTATTAATTCAATGCAAAGAATGACAATTAATTTTGAATTTCAATTTTCATTTATGAATATCCTCTTTATTAATAAAATATAAAAAAAATGTATCACAAATAAAAAGATAAAATATTTTTTGTTATAGTTTTGATAGATTAAATGTTCTAGTAAGTTATTACTTAGGGATTGTACTCGATTTAAGATTATTGAGATTTGATTTTCATTGAGAAACTAGTTCTTTAGAAATAAATAAAAATTGTAAAGTGTTATATGTGTTAAGGATAAAATTATTTCCTTTTAAATAGTTTTAATTATTTTCCTATGTACAATTAATGTGATAAAAATTTTTAAATTAAATATAACACATACACAAAAATGTGGCATTTTCTGCTATTCAGGATGACGTGTAGATTGAGCATCAGTGTGACAGCTGAAGCATAAATACCTTATGGATCTCGATTACAAGCAGCAAATAACACCAACAATAGTAAAAAGTATGGTTTTCTCTGAATTAAGTTTTTAAAAGAAAAGATAGTAAACTGCACCCATCAAAATTTATAGTTCTGAGGTGTTTATAATTTTAAATATTAATTTTTTTTCAAGTGTTGCAAAAAATAGAAATACGATAAACTGTATACAATCAAAAAGTGTACACCATCAAAGTGACTAACATCTTAAAGTATTTATACTTTTAGTAAAATTTAAAGAGGAAGTAAAAAACAATCTTAAAGTTTTATGAATGGTAATCTATATTATACAAATCTAGTGTCCTTATATTATACAAATATATATTATTATACAATTATATTATGCAATATAATTATATTATACAATATATTGTGTTATACAAATCTAATGCTGCTCAACTGTTTTTGGAGAAAAAAATAATAACTGAAAAAACATTGGCAATGTGAAGATTTGACGTGAGTCCGATAGAAGGTTTAAGAAATAAGCTTTGTGGAAACGTCTTTGATGTCTAAAACTTCCCTTGACAGTTTAATGCTCTGAGAAAAATTTGTTTTGTTTGTAGAAAAATATAACATTAATTAATATTAAGACGCAATTTGAAATGTAAATCTTCATTACGAAATTACTTTTCTTATTAAAAAAGTTTTTCATTTTTTAAAAATAAATTTAAATATATATTAATTTTAACAACTAAATCAATTGTTTTCACAGTCCGGTGTAATTTTCAATTACCATTCATATTATTTATCAAAAAAGCAAAATGTGCATCTTCACGCATTATAACATTTTATTCATGATTTAGTATTTTTTAAATATTTTTGAGAAGCATAATATTTATTTTAATAAGCTATTAATAGCGCAAACTATTGATTTAAATAATTTACAATCAATAACAATGTCTATTGAGAAATTTTGATTTACATATTAAATATCTTAGTTGCTTACAATTAATTGTTGTTATATGTAATATATATATTAACTATTATAATATTACTGTTAATAATAATTGTTTGTTTGAGTACAATGGTAAAATAGGTAAATTCAAATAAGTATTCTTCTATTATAAAGATTTAGATAAAAGTGTTTTTAATAGTTTTTAAAAAAATAATTTAAGTAGTTTAAAGACTAAAATACATTATATTATACAACATATAATGTATTTTAGTAAATACAATATATAATGTATTTGTAGATTTAAAGAAACAAATTTAAATAATTGTGATTAATTGGTACAGTATGTATATGAAGTATTTTAACGCAGTTTTGAATTATTTCAGAATGCTTCAACTAAGCTAAAAAAATTGCATTCCTTTTCGAATATCACTGAAGAAGTACGCTAGAAAATATTTAGGAGAGTTTATGTACAAAGTACATAGAGTTATTTAATTTACAATAACTTGCAACTGATTTTTTTAATTGTTTTCCATTAACATTCTAAAGTCTACTCTTTCCACTGATTAATTTTACCACACGTAAACGGAAAAATAAATGAAATCTGGAGTTTTCAGTTTTCTATAGGTTGCATGCAAATAATATTACAACCTGTACACTTGTTTTTAATTTCACTGATTCTGTTATTACTAGATTTGCATTTTTATCTCAAATTACTTGAAAACTTTGAATGTTTGCGTGAGTAAAGGTGGGTAAATTCTTCCTTTAGGAAAGAAATATTAAAAGTAGAGAATTTCATTACATTTTTATGCATACTTTTCACATGAATAAAAGGCATTTGGAATTATCATGATTAAATACATCTGAACAAAAATTGCTGTTTCTCTGAAGTAAGTTAAAATAGCAAGACAATACAAATATGATTGCTATGAAAGAAAAATATCAGGTATAATAAATAGAGTTTCATTGAGATTAAGTTCAAGATATATAAACTGAGATTATGTAGTTTGAGATTAGAATTTAAATTAAGATTTATAGTTAAAAATTGAGGTTAAATTATTTAAAAAATAATATTTTTAATATTTTCCGGATAACAAGATTAAAAAAAGTCAAAATGTTTGGAAAGAATTTGATAAAATGTGAAAAGTGGATTTATTTAAAATATAAAACTGTTCAAAATGAAATAAAAAAAGGGTGAATAAAAGGAATTTTTATGTATATAAATGAAGTTATTTGATTTTGTTAACAAGACTTTACGATCACATTTAGAATAAGGTTTAGTTTATTTAATGTTTCATGGTCATATTTTGCTCAGTAATGCTAATTCAAATTAAATAAAATATTGCTATGTCTAAATATGGAGACACACGAATCGTTGAGTTGAAGGGCAAATTACTTATTATATGTTGAACTGTTAAATACGTTAAATAAGCATTTTTTAAAATTTTACAGACTCATTTAATTACTTTATACCTAAATTAAGAAATTTTATATATTTCTTCATGCACTGTGTTGA